>OOFE01027990.1:32789-46542 GCA_900323365.1 Monocentris japonica
TGTCTTCCTAGTCAACTTGCTCGGCAAAAAGAGGGTTAAAATATATGTACATTTGTTACCTATAATTGTGTCTTTTTGTGTGTGTGTGTGTGTATGTGTGTGTTTTCACCCAGTGAGTCACTGCAGCGTTTTTTCCTCTGTGAAGCAGTGGGCATAGGCGGAGATGAGCTCCATTGTTGGCATAAATTGCTTGGCCCCGCCGGGCTGCCTCTCCACTGGGCATCTCCCTCCTCATATTGATCAATCTAATCCTTAGCTATAATGAGTTTCTCTGTCTGAGACCAACGGGTGGGCTGGGCCATGAAGTGGAAAGGAGAGTGAGTGGGCGGAGGTAGGGGGAGGAGGGGTATTGATGGCGGCGGCGGCGGAGATTACTTGGCCAGTGAGAAGTGCTTGATATATTTAGGAAGTGTTGGGAAGTGCGGAGTTATGATTGATGGAGCTTTGATCCGACAGCAGAGTTTCAGAATTAGAAAGCGAGAGAGAGAGAGATGAAGCCAGAGAGGTAAAAATGAAAGGTAGTGTTGCCTCCGTCCTTCAGAGACCAGAGAGCTGAAGAGAGCAATGAGAAAGAGACAGAGAGGAGGAGAGAGGAGATCTGACTGTAGTTCAGACACGCTGTCCATCACCTTCCAGAGAGCCAGCACTCTGAGCATCACGGTATATGGCATCAAGATTTTTCGCTGTGCAAGAAGGGTTTGTTGGAGACTCAGAGTGCCAACATCCCCCCAGCTGTACATCACCCCTCTCTGAACCTTCACACACTCAGAAGCCTCTATGCCAGGTCTTTCCTCTTCCCTTATCTTCAAAGAACTTTCGAAAGAAGTGCTGGGCCTGAATACATTTAGTGCACTTTGTCTGAGGTGTGTTGTGGATATGATGTATGAGACACTTCTGCAAATGAATTACTATTCTTATCTTTCTTGTCCTCTATCAGTATGGCATAGTCGGTAGGTCACTGCAGTAAAGGACGACTTTTCGGGAAATTGTCTCATTGATCAGCTTCCCTTTTCCTCGTTACAATAGGAGAGCAATGCTCTCTCCTGTGCACATGCTAACATGTTAGCATACGCTAATGTCCAGTAGGCAACTAGCATTACCAAACTTAAAGATAGACCTTTTAGAGTTGATGATGTTTTTTTCTGCCATTGTTACATAAAGGGTAAGTTGACCAGCGGGCTAATTTCCCAACAAGTCGGTGCAAGTGTAGCCATGTATAATCGGACAGTCGCGTCCCCTCAAGGCACTGGCCCGGCGTGACAGAGGAGTCACTGTGAAAGGCTTCTTTGTTGAGCCGTGTCGTCATTTGTATTCAGCAGGATCAAAGTCTCTTAGACCGCTTTCAAATTTGTCCTATGGCTGCTATCGCTGTAGCAGAGAACGACAATGTCAAGGGATGCAGAAGAGCGTCACATTTACATAGAAATGGCCCTCGATATGAGTGTGTAAGGAATCAAATCAAAATCCACAATCTGGGACTGTGTGGGCATGTGTCTGTTTCTGCCTGCCTGTGTTTGTGTGTGTGTGTGCATGTGGGTGTTTGTGCATATGTGTTAAGAACGAATCATTCTGAAGTGCACGGGCAAGTTCATATGTAATGCTTTGTGTTGATATCAGTCATCTTTCTTTTCTTCACTTACACCAGTCATTGTATTACTCATCCCATTTATCACCCGGACCATTCTTACCAGCCGGGCTTCAAGACGTGTATTTGTTAAAATGTACAGACTGATGATAGCTTGGTCTGTATGTCCACATTAAAAACCTCATTTGTTTCACTGAGTGGTCAAATCAGTTTGTAATCCTTCAGACCTGCCAGGCGGCTACATGGCACAGCGAGGACATTACCTTCTTTGTCACTCGGCGAGCGGCTGTCAGAACATGAACTGATTACACTGTGGTCGCATTGACATCCGCCGTCTTCATTATCATGGCAGAGACACAACAGAAAATCAATAGGGTCGTTGTAGACTTAATAAAGGTAATTTCTCCACCGTCCCACCTTGCCAAGGCGCCAGGCTTTATTTAGTCCTCCTCCGCTGCATGGGAGGAAAATGGAAAAGAGAAAGGTGATTGTTTTAGGATCCGAACAAAGCAGAGATTTCCAGTTGAACGGCTTGTTTGGTAGATAGGATATTCTGCGACCCCTGTGTGTCCCCTTTTTGAGGATAAAAAGGTCAACACCGGCAGGCATTTGGCAGAAAGCATTTTGCTTCGACCACCCTCTCAGCAGCAGCGCATGAAGGTTGAATTCTCACCGCCACTTGAAAAGGTTTCCATTTTAAGTGTGAATTGAAGTGAATGAGTATTAGCCACGTTCAGCGCTCTTAAACACCGGACTAACCTTTATGGCCTCTGCTTGCTGTACATGCTAGCCTCTACATATGCTGGTACATTCTCCGCAGTACCTAATGCCAGTGGAGATCCCTGGACAAAAGGCTTCTGTGTTTCTGTCCGTATGCTACCTCGATACACAAATGTGTCCTGATTAGGATCGGGATAATGGAAGCAGACGTCAGTGGGCACATTGTCACCTTTCCTGTGCATCTGCTACCTCCATCTGCAGTTCTGATGAGGTGGCAGCCAGTGATGCGCACTAATCTGCACATGCACGTTATCTACATCTGTAATTTGACTATATATTCACTAAGGTGCAGCGGCCTTATGCTGCCATTTCCATGTTGTTTTGTTCATATTCTCTTATTCCCTCCATTTGTAATATATTGCATAGATATATATATTTCACATTCTCTTTGTCGCAGTAATTTCCACTGCTACTTGCATATTTTTTCACACTTTCATCCATATATGTCTAACTAGTACGTTCTAGTGTTGAAACTGCTTGTTGTTTGCACAACTCCCATTCGTTTTATTCTTATTTATGCCCTAATTTATTTCCTGTATCCTTTTTACTACTTGCTGCTGCAACAGCCCAATTCCCCCACATGGATCATTAAAGTTTCATCTTATTTTAATCGATGCATTTGTCCACACCGAGGCTTGGTATTCTGGCTGCATACAGTGCCCTTCCCTGTCTCTTTAAAGGGAGGTAATATTGTCCCGAAAGAAAAAACAGGAATATAAAAACAGGAGTAAAGACATCGTTTTTGAATGGCTGTCACTGGCCGGACGAGAGACTGGATAAGAAGCTGGTTAAAACAGATTGTCTGGGCTGGTGCAGTCTGTGGCAAGAGATTATTTTATGAATAGAAAACTGTGGTGGAGCTTGCCTTGCAGCCATGCATCAGATCAGGGACGGCTTCAGCCGGTACAATGTTAAGATAGTTGGCGGATTAAAAACTTTTTTAAAGTAGGATTTTAGTTCAAAGTTTCCCCTCCAAACCACATGGACAAGCAGGTTAATCTGCTGTACTTGGAGAGCAACAGCCATGGAGCTGCTTCCAGCCGTTACTGGGGATGATGTGGCTGTCTTGGCTTGACGAACAGAGTTGTGCATAACTGCCAAAACAACCCTGGCTCTGTCAGTGCCACCAACAGCGCCACATCCTCAATATCCAGGAAAAGGCTGAGCCTTGAAGGATGTAATGTGTTATTCTAGATGTACTGCAGGGCAGGTGCACTAGTCTATGTAGACATGAAAGCCCCCCAGCTGACCCAAGTAGACCAACTGAGGCCTTGCTTTGGCCCGGGGCATGTTGTCAGGGCCTGCCCTGGGCCTCGCGTTTGTTTATCATCTCATCTCCCCTCTTCTCCACCGGCATGCCTCCTTATTGCCGCCTTATGAATTTTAATGTCCACTCCTCATCTTGACCCACTGGCTAGACTGAAAATCTCTAGCTCTAAAACACTGACATACTTCCCCAGCATATGCACGGTGTCCCGACAAAACAGGCATAGGGGAGCAACACGCGGCGCTGTTTGCTAAAGGCGAGGGCTGTGTTGAATTATTGAGTGGAGACAGAGAGGGAGACGGGTGTTGAAGGATGGAGGTCACAATTCAAAGACAACAGAGGACAATTTAGACTGTATGAGCTGGGAGCGTCTGCTAGCCTACATGCAACGGATAATACGGGCGATTTCCAAGTGCGTCGATGTCATCAGTTCGTATCAGTGTGTTTTTTTGTTGCAGAGTCAACTTAGTTCATCTGTCAATACTTACATCAAATGCAGTAGCAGCTTTCAGGGTGATAACTTCAACTCTGTTTAATAGGATGACACCACAGCGGAGAGAGAACGGTGACAGCGATGCCGCTACTTGAATGTTTGAATGAAGGACGCTGCTGCTGATGGTGTGTGTTTTATTTGTGCATGTCGTGTGTGTGTTTGTGTGTGTGTGTACAAGCGTGCATTTATCAGTGGGGTGTAAATGGGCAGCCTGCCTTCACAGAGAGGCAAAGTGACACGATGGTTTGCATCAACATACCGAGCCCAGCGAGCATGCTGTCTTTATTCATGTCATCCCTCACACACCCAACTACCCACTCAACCCACTCAACCCTTAGCACGTCTCTCTCCGCCTCTCTCTCCTCTGTCCCACTCTCGCTTAGTAGCTCATTCACTCTTCCTCTTCTCTCACACACAAACCACACACACACACACACACACACACAAAAAGACTCACACAATTTGCATGGCCCACTGTGTCTGGCAGGCCAGTGAGGATCGGTAATGTAATGCAAATCCGCCTTTTTTGTCTCATTAAAAAGTGACACTGTGGCCAGTGGCCAGCCCAGCCAGCACATTACTGCCCCCCCCCCCACCGACTCCAGCCTTTTGAGCTTGAAGGCTCTTTAGTTTGTGTTTGCCAGCAAAAGTTGAATCCCAGACCGACACCCACACATCAGAATGCAAGGTGTGAGTACTGAGACTCATTTTGCACGGTGAAACTTCAATTGGCAGTTTTTCTTTGTGTTGTCATTCGCTCGGTTTGTTGTGTCTGCGTGTGTGGGGGCGGGTGAGTAGCTGTTACAAGCCTGCACTAAGTGAACATGCGCATGTGTGGATGTTCACACATGCCTGCATTTTCGTCTAAAGACATGCATGCTTGTGTGTGTGTATCAGTGTGTGTCTGAGTGCTTCATAAGCGATCCTCTCGACAGGCCAGGTTATAATGAGATCCCTGGGGCCGAACGCAGGCTGCCTGTAAAACAACAGATGTGACTGGACGCACTCATCCTCCCTTCGCCCCACTAGCTGACAGAGCTGTCACTCAGCTGGAGGGAGGATGACTGACAGGTGAGCAGGCCAAAACAAAATAGCCTGGCTGCCGGAAACATCCCAAATGTCAACAGCTCTATCGCACCAGAGATGTGATGATGGTGAGACCTTATACTTCTGTTACTGATGCCATAGTTCAAAAGAAAGCAGAATAATCTGACATTTAGAAGGCATTTGGAGAATTTCAGATAAGGTTTCACCTCTAATCACAGAAAATGACCAGTTATTAACATCTGAAATCCAGCAAGGTTGTCATGGCAGCTGCAAATGAAAAACAGATTCATCATGAAATATTATTACATAGCAAAGTATATTTTACTTACTTTCACTCTAACATTTTGGCTGCATTTTGGAGCACTCTGACACATACGTAATCAGCTAAATTCATTCTGGATGAAATTTTTCACCTGTCACGACTGGAGAAAAGCAGCCTGGGGAATTGGCAGAGGCCCCCAGTCAAATGTTACTGCAGAGTGCCAGTCACATCACAATAGTGGTTCTGTGTGAAAGAGCACACACACACACAAACATACACAAAACATCACCACTGGTCCTGGGCAGACAGCCACTGCAGCCTCTCAGTCAATAGAAGTGTATTGTGCTGTAGTTGTGCCTCCTCCAACAGGACCCTGCTGTAGAAACCTGTTACTGCGTCATGTGGTGGAACAAACCAAGCAGGCCAGAGGAAAACTCAACTATTAGCTGAGGGGAGCAAGTTGGGGATTGACTGGGGCAGTGGATATTATCGTTGTCAGGGGAAAACCTCATAACTCCAATTTTGTTGACTTTCATTATTTAACTTGAAGGATTATTTGGTCCTCTATGGGTTGGGACAGCTCCACGACCTTTGGGCTGATGAAGATTTTTCAAAACCCATTGGATAAACTGAAAAATGTGAAGTTGACTATTTGGAGATGCAAGGTTTTCATCCAACAACAGCAATATTCTCTCATAGGGTATATATCCCATAAGGCTATACTGATACTGTACATTACAACCCATCTGTGCCCCAGCAGCATATTAGCTTTGCATCATTATCTTTCAGTGGAACAATATGATCTTACAGTGGATCTAAAATATTTTAGGCATCACAGTTGTACGCTAGTTAATCCCTCTGCTGTGGCTCCCTGGTTTCTTTGTGAGACAACATGTCATTAGCTAGATAATCAAGCTTGTTCCCATTATGAGCACAAGCTTGTGCTCATTTTAATGAGCTGTGCACATCCACGGCACAGTCTCCAGAGATGAGCCGTTGGACAAAAAGGCCCATTTTTCTCCTACATACTCTAATGCTCTGCTAATGTATCTAAATCAAGGACAATGACACAACATTCCATTTTTATTCATTTCAATTTTCTCAATATATTTGTTAACTTCGGGGCACACAAAAACAAGGCAATTAATGTTGCTCTCTCTGGGAATGTTTGCAGCACGTGCAGGTTTGTGTTTCAGATTGGGCGTGTTTTAGGATGCAGCGTGTCATTAACAACGACCCCTAAATACAACGACTCCATATCTGCTGCTCCGTTGCCATTCCATCAGCAGGCGCTCGATGGGTAGAGTATATTTTGCAGGAGAAATATGCAGCATCTCCATCATGAGAGAAGGTTATGATGCGTGACCTACTTGATGAATGATTTATCAAAAGCACATACCAGTACTCTGGGTAAGGTTGTGGACGGGCAGAGAGGCAGGCAGGGAGAGGAGTAAGACAGAGTAGTGAATCAGAGAGCAGGATGTGAAGCTCCAGATGGTGCCTGTGACAGGTGTGAGCATCACTGGGAATTATACTACACTTGTGATACTCTGGCTGCACGATGTGCGATATTTCAACTCTAATTTCAGCTACACATTACACTGCTAGAGGAGTGCCTTTAAGTAACATGAATGGGATTTGAAACCAGGAGAAGTGGCATAACCAAGCAGATCGCTGATGTTTGCAGGCGGATTGAAAGTTATGTGATTTAAAACATTTTGCAAAACACCAAAGACAACTAGATTTAAACTAGATTCTGCAACTCAGATTTTGGAAAATTAATTTAGAATGTTTGGTGCAACTGAAAATTAAAGCTGCTACATGCAGAATATTTACCTCAATATATCAGTCTCAAGATTGAGCAGGATTGACTTAAAGTTGCATTATGTAACTTTTTAATGTAAAAATACAAATGCCTTATCTAGTTCATGAAGTGGGGACTGGCCCCTCCCCCTTCATTGAGCCGCTAGAGTCTGGTAGGTAAACTGGCACAGGAAGTGACGAATCAAAACTGGTGAGCCGAACGCACACAGCTCCAAAACAGCAGTGAGCAAGCTAGCGTCTCGGCTATCGCTACAGAAAGATACGGGTAGTGAAGTCTTCAAAAATACAAACAGTTACCTCTTGCTACCACTGGGGGTCGGCAAAGACTAAATTACAGAAAGTTACATAGTGCAGGTTTAAATCACAGAGGAATAAACAGCGTGAAGTGACTCAAAATGGCAGGTGGTGGATCCATCCTAGCTATTACAGCCAAAGCTGACCAATGAATGCTCTGCTTGTTTGTGAACAAATACATCAAAAATAACTTGCATGATTGCACTAGTTTATTCCAGTTCCATTATCCAAATTGGATTATGGCAGTTTCACGTTTCCTCTCATACATATTGGTCTTTCTGCAGATCAAAGTCTCGCTTCCTTTCTCTTCTTCTTTGTAAACAAATGCACGTGGGTGTTTTTTTCCCCAAAAACCAATAGACAAGACACAATAAATAATGCAGTGATGGAAGATAGCTACAAAGATATCTTATGCTGTATAAGAATATACTGAGATGGACTGAAAGACTTTTTGCATGGTAGTTTACTGGGAAGCAAGTGACGAGGCGTCTTTGGTGCAGTGATGCACTACCACTAAGGGACTTAAGGGGTCGCCAAAGTCATCACATTCTACTGGTGGCAGCTTGAGGATAGATGAAACTTTAACGATCTGAAATTGGGTGAAATTGGGTGGTAAGATATTTGCAGAGCAGCCCTCCAAGAATCAAACTTTAACCACTGATATTATCGATGTAATGGCAATTACCTTGCACTGGGATAAATATATGATTTGGCTAGAATGGTGCACGGTGAGTTATGGGGTTATAAATAGACTTTTACGCTTCACTGCTAGTTGAATGCTACTTTTGCTTCTAAATTCACCCAGGTATAAATGTACTTTTATCGACTAAAAAAAAGTTTGTTTCTGACTCTCTATTTATGTGTCTTCAAACACTCACCATGGGGTGTTTTCAGAAGCTCTCACAGTCTGTGAACTCCCGCAAAATAAATGTTTGGTGGCAGCGCCGCATCTACAACAATATGGGTTTCAGAGCACTTTCTTCTAAAAGTGCACTTCATCACTATCAGCTTCCCTCCCCAATGTCATTATTTTGCCTCCATTTATTCTCTCTCTCACACAGAGACACAGAAAAGAGCACTTTCCTCTCAATTTTCTCTCTCTCTCTCTCTCTCATCCCTGACCTCGTGCAGTGCCGGCTCAGGTGTTTAAACTCTCTTATTTGTAGACGCAGGCGATGTTGCAGTTGCTATGATCTCCATTTTTACAGGCCATCTCCTATGTAACGCCGCCTCCTCTGGCTGAGAAGAGACACCAGAGAAGACAAGAGCCTAAGAGAGGAGGAGGGTGAGAAGGTGGTGGAGAGGAAAAAAACCCTGCAAGTGTTTGCGATTGCTCTGAATACAAATTGCAGCTGTCGGAACCACAAACTGAGTGATATTAACATTTGGCTCAGACAAATATGCTCTTTTGGCTTAAAAATATAGCTGGTGTTTTCGCTGCATCTCCGTCTCAAAAACCCATTATAATTGACATTAATTCAGTGGTAGCAAGCTGTGAAAATGTAATTTCCAGTTCAAGAGCTCCAATTGGAGCTTAGTTGAAGTGGAGAGCATTAGACTGTCTGTTGAATTGGTTTTGCCTGACTGAGATTGCCCCGGCTGCTCTGCTTATGGGGCGGGTTAATAGATCGACAGCGGAGGTGGATGAGAAAGTCATAGGGATAGAGAGAGAGAGAAATAAAGACTAAAGAAAGAGTGTGCGGGAGTGTGGTTATTTGGAGGCGAGGTGGAGATAAAGGAGGAGATCTATGAGGAGGCGTGAGGGGCGAGTGATTGGCTTGATTTCCCCTGCGTGTCCGTCATCATTGGGGAGCCAATCGGGCTCCGTCAGCCAGGCCGGAGCTCAGGTACAGCTCCTAATGCTGCTCTCGCCTGCATCACACAGCTATTTGCAGGCGCTGTGGTTTTATGGTCAGTACTTATTGGTCATCATTGCCTTTTTGGAGGAAATGAATGAACAGAGGGGAAAGATAATTTCTTGTTTGGCCTTCCTTTCCTACCTCTCGCCCATAAGTGCAGGGTGGAGATTTGCTTCTATTGTGTTCATTCATGCTGAAAATCTTTCAATAGGCCTTCTGCTGTTTAGATGTATTTGGCTATTCACTGTTTGCCAGTGGTCTGTCTTTTCTGGTTCTTCTCTGTATTGTCTGATTAATGCTGTGTGGCTTTTTTGCCGTTGTGTTTCAAAGTTGTGTGGGGTTCGTTCTGTTTATTGCCTGTCTGGCTACTCCCTAAACCATTTGGCTCTACCGCAGTCTGTGTGATCGTTGGACGTCTCTCAGGACTCCTCACAGCTAACCGGGCAACGCTGGCACGTCCTGGTGTTTATGAGACAGCGGGCATGTGTTTGGTCCCACCTGGCAGGGGGAGACAGAGAGGGAGGGGGACGTCGGGCGAGAAGGAGTTTGAATGAGGGGCCTGTTGTGACGCTGTGGGGAGCGGGTGGGCATATTGGAAAGCAGCAGGTGCTCAGCCAATCTGGGAGGCTTGCCTCGGCCCCCCGACGCAGACACCTCAAAGGAAGGAGAGGCTCTGATTGGCTGCGGACCAAGACGGACAGGGGCAGCGACCATGGTGCATTGCCAAGGACCTAGTCAGAGTGCACCTGGCCTGGGGTCACATGACCGGAGATGTCTCAGACAGACCCTGTGTGTGTGTGTGTGTGTGTGTGTGTGTGTTGTTGCTTTGAAGTCCTTGGTTTTAGCTTGTTTTTGTTGTGACCACATGGGGAGTGGAGGCCCAGCTCCTCCTTTCAGGAGAGGCAGTGGGAGTGGAGTTGTCTGGTTGCCAGTTGCCATAGATGGCTGCGGAGCGGAGCTCGGGTGCCTCTTTGTTTTCCAGCTAATTTGATTTTATTCTCACATCTCTAATCTCTCAGGGGAAGGGCAGTCAGTTTTCAGCCTCTTTGCTAATAGAATACCAATCAAACACCCACCCGCACCGACACAACGCACTCAACAACCCAAAGCCAAGAGCAAACGTCTCTTCATGTGGTGTGTTTTGAGTGTATTTCAGAGTGTGTACTTGTGAGACCATTTGGCCACGGAGCACGGCTGCCGCCGCATTCCATGTCGGTTTCTGAAGCACTGGTGGAAGTAAATAAAGCATTTAGAAATCACTGGGAAGCCAGTGTTGTCAAAACACTATAGCTGGTCTCATTTGTCACGGAAACACCGGAGCTATGCACTTACACAGCTAATGTGCAAATGTATATTTAATAGCGCTAGATCTGTTACTCTGGACCTTTTTAAAAGCATGTTAAACCCTCCAGCTCCCTCAAGACGCTAAATGGGTTTTTGAGGAACAGCCAAGTTCAAGTGCAAGTCAAGGCAGCATGCGGTTCCCATGACTCCTACTCCAATCTACACTGACAGCTTGAAGCAATGGTGAGATTACACTATCATCGATTATGCAGTAGGACCCTTCAGCGCTGCATGCAAAGGTTATGATATCATGGCGTCTTTGCTGTTGAAAGCATTCATGTCCGTGCATTTTTTTTATCGTCCATCTGCAGAGAATGGACTAGATCAAGGGGGTTATTCACTCCATGATCTCTCAGCCGTCCATGATGCCTCCTCCCTGATTCTCGGCTCTTGGACTTCTCTTCTTGACTCCGAATGACCTCTGACTCTGGAGGGCTGTGACCCAGGAAGAGGAAATTACCCAGAGGAAATAGTTACCCTCACCCCTGACTGCAGCTGACCCCTATCTCTGGCTCGCAAAGAAAAACTACAGCTATTATGTCATTATTTCCAGCCTCAGCGATAGAAGCCCGGAGAATGCAACGAGAGAGATATGGGGCGAGGGAGAGAACAGAAGAGGAAGATTGAGTGGGACAGTCTATAGTTGTGAAATTGTTCGTTTTTCTGTGTCAGGACTAAAATCAATAGGAGATATTGATGTTGAGCTCAAGGTTCACTTGTATCGTTGCCGCTTTGTCACATCTCTTTCTCCCTCTCTCTCTGTCTTTCTCCCTTTGTTGTGATTTGTGATTTGAAAGGTACGCAGTGTGGGTGTCCTTCTTTGTGAGCTTGTTTTAAGGAAGCTAATATGAGTGCGCTTGAAAATTCATCCGCACTAGAAATGGAGAGATTGGAGAGGTCTTTATTAAATGACGACAGAATCACTTCAGCCTGTTAATGTTCATCTGTCACTCAAGACATTCCTCAGTCCTGGAATAAGATTCTCTCTGTTTGTGTGTGTGTGTGTGTATTGGTGAATGGCAGCCCTTGAGCAGATGGCAGAAGGACACCCCTGTGTCAGCAACACAGAGCTCAGCACCATGCCCATCACTCACCTCTGTAAAAAATTAGTGTAGCTGCTGTGTGTGTACGTGTATGTGTGTGTGTGCATGGATAAATGTCTGTTTCTGTTGTTTTCTTCTGCTTGTGAGAGTGTGCATGTCTGTATGTTAAGAGTGTGAATGTGCCTCAGTGAGTGTGTGTGTAGATATGTGCATGTGTGTATGAACGCCTGTATGTGAGAATGTGTGTCTGAGTGATAGTGTGTGTGCACATGCATTCATGTGTGTGTAAGCGTGTTTTTGTGTGTGCATGTGTGTGTCTGTGTGTGTGTGTTTATCTCTCCAAGTTTGTTCCATTTTGTTACATTGAATCAGCTTTTCCTCACCTGTCCTCTGTTGTCATTATCTCTTGTCGTCTCCACTAAACTTTTCCTCCACACAGAGTTGGAGAATGACAGTGTCACATTTTAAAGACACATCCATTTCTCAACAACACATGTTTATGGCTATAAATACAAAAAATATCACTCCCTGCTACCAAGATACAGACCTGAGTCAAGCTCTGCAATCTGCAGTAATTACCTTCAACTTGCAATGGCATCATCATTAACGCCCACACATGCCTGCCTGTCCATCAAGATAGTGCACTCTTTCACACTTATATCATATGTGCTTATATCATATGTGAACACTGGCGTGCACACACACACACAAAAGAAATTAAATCACAAACAACGGCACAGTGAACACATCCCCCCTCATAACTGGCCATATAAAATGAGTCTGTGTCATTGTCTTAGCAAAAGAAATAATCACTGAGAGAGAGATAAAGACTGAATTACAGAAGAATAGGAGAGAAGAAAAAAAAAGTAGAGAGAGGGCATGAGAGAGTGGGAGAGTGATGGGAAGAGAGAGAGAGCGAGCCAAGACCCTTGTGAATACAAGTGCTGGATGTATATATCTGTAATCTACTTAATTTTACATGCTGTTTAAACAGGCAATCCATTTTTAAACACTTCCATTTTCCTTGGCAAGCACGTTCTGTGCCGAGGTAGAGAGAGCCCTTCCTTCACTGCTGTGCTCTGTCTGGCTTAGACTTAGACACTGAGCAGAGCACTAAAGCCATTACTGTAATGTCACAGTAAAGCTGCATCAATCGTGGATGCCTCAGTATCGGAAAACAGTGTTCTCCATTTGTGCAAAAACAATCTAAAAACAGCAAAGTGAAGATCTGTTTTCCTCTGTCGGTTCTATTGTCTCTGGGAGGCTCAAAGTGAATTTTAACTCAAATTTAGATCCAAGATGATGACGAGTACGAGCAACTCATGTCTCAAAAGTGGGCTTAAAGAAAAATGTGTTTTTTTTATTTTCTCCATCGCTATCTGCTGTGTTTACTAGAATTTGTTTTTCTCATATCTCATTCCTCTGCTGCTTCGAACCCAGCGAGACAACACATCTTGGCATATGCAGATCAAAGTCACATGACCTTCCTCTCAGTGACATAAATCATTTACCGATGTGAACTGGGTGATGTCTGCTTCATTTATGAAAATAATTTTCTTGATCCTTTCAGACAATAACATTGATGTGTAGCAGCCAGTAGCCTGAAAACTGCTCAGCTAGCCTTGATTTTTAGGAACTTGAAAAGCATGAAATGGACCGCGCCCCATATTGCCAAATTAGTCCCAATTTATACAGCAAAGCCATGCAATGGAAAATGGCTTGTGCGTAACGGAAACTAGTGCTATGGGGAGGGAAATAAGCTAATAAATAAAATTCAGCCTGCTAACTGTCAGCTGCACACTTGTACCTCTCACATCTCCATGACTGCCGGCTTCAGTGTGCATCCACACGGTGCTGACGCACACCGACACAACTCAAACTCAACAAACCTGAACGTGTGCTTGTTTTAGCCACGGGTAATCTCCCCCGTGTGAGATGCGTGCCCTGCCCGGAGC
>OOFE01027992.1:0-14594 GCA_900323365.1 Monocentris japonica
TCCTCCAGCACTGTGTGAGTGGGGAATCCTGGCAGTGAAAAAGCACAACACTTGTGATAAATAGCAACTGTTACCATATGACTGTATGTAATGCAAGTCTCCATTGACAATGCCTGTATATTCTGCTAACATTGTATCACGTAGGACAACTCTTCCTCACTGTTCATCATGATCTCACTTCCATAAATCAGTTATTGTGGTCAGGAATGTCAGCAGAGAGATTTAACCGCATTTTAGATTTTAACCGCAGCAATGGAAAATACTAATTGCTTGCTCAGATAATGATTGGGGTATTTACTGTCTAAATCGCAAAAGATGCTATTCTGTAGCTATAAGTCTCCCATGTCTACTATTTCCCTGCCATCACTCTAGTGAGTGATGTCTCACCCTGCCTCATTTTCTGTCTGTCAGTCTGTCTGTCTCTCTCTCTCTCTCTCTCTCTCTCGCTCACACACACACACACACACACAAAATAAGAAAGAAGCAGGATCTGCTCTAAAGCAGGCCCCCCCCTCTATCTCTCTCTATGTACACTCACCGGCCACTTTATTAGGTACTCCTGCTCGTTAAGGCAAATAGCCTGCTCCTCCAAACAGTGAATCATGTGGCTGCAACTTAATATATAAAGCATGCAGACATGGTGAAGTGGTTTAGTTTTTTATTTGACCAAACATTAGAATGGGCAAGATGCATGATCTAAGTGATATTGACCGTGGCATGATTGTTGGTGCCAGACGTGGTGGTTCCAGCATCTCAGAAACAGCTGCCCTCCTGGGCTTTTCACCACTACAGTCTCTAGAGTTTGTAGAGAATAGTGCGATGAACAAAAAACATCCAGTGAGCGGCAGTTCTGTGGCCAAAAACACCTTGTTAATGAGAGAGGTCAGAGGAGAACGGCCAGACTAACAGAAAGGTCACAAATGCTGGTAACAGGTCTTCACAACAGTGGTGTGCAGAAGGATACCTTGTTCAATCCATGCCGCAAAGAATTCAGGCTGTTCTGGAGGCAAAAGAGGTTCCTACCCGGTACTAGATAGGTGTACCTAATAAAGTGGGTGGTGAGTGGATATCTATTAGATAGATAGATAGATAGATAGATAGATAGATAGATAGATAGATAGATAGATAGATAGATAGATGAGAGAGAGAGAGAGAGAGAGAGAGAGTGAGATGGAGAGAGAAGTAGGAGGAGAGATAGAGATGGAGAGAGCCTTGGGGCTGGCCTCTGTCCCGGCTCCCCCAGCCTCTCTGGATCCCAGCCATCTGCCACAGCTGCTGCCTGGCTTTAACTGCCACTCTAATTGACAATGAACCCAGAGCCCTGTGATAATTGTGGCTGCTTGGTGACTTGGGCAGGTAATGCCTTTCTTTCAGGATTTATCAGGCCCCATCTGTTCCTAGTGGCGCTATATGTGGCAGAAAAGGCCCCCTACCCAACCATCACCACTCACCACTCCTTCATCCCTTTCTCCTCCTCCTCCTTTAGTACACCATTCCCTTTCTTCCCCTCTGTCACTCCATCCAGCTCTCATTACCCCCCCTCTCCTGCTACGTCTTCTTGCGGGGTCCTGGCCAACCAATATCCTGCTCCTCTAACAGCTCTCCCTTCACCTCCTCCAGTTGCTGAGCAAATATTAGGCTTTTTGTGAAGGGATGCTTATTAGAGACCAGCTCCATGACCTCGGGGGTAGCCACACCCACCAGAGGAGAGGACTCCAAGGCTAGGCGTGTTTGTTCGATCATTAACTAAAAATAAAAGACTCCTTGTGGTCCACTGAAACTCCCCCTTTCCTCTGTTCTGTAGCCTGGGATGAGTGCTGTGTGTCGTGTGTCAAGAACAATTGGAGGAAAGGGAGGGGAGGGGGGTCTTCAACTCACATCCTTGCCAACTCCCCACGCCACCCCCACTCTGCTGATTACATAGTACCCAGCTTTCTCATGTGGGGAGCCATTGAGAGCTCTGCAGTGTTAGCAGGTGTTGCGTCCCTTGGTGTTTGATTATTGCTATGCTCAATCTTGATCAACTCAACTTACCAGCAGTCTTTCATATGACTCCCTATTCTGAACTGTCACCGTCAAAAACATTGCATATTGAGTTTGTCAGAAATGGTAATGCTGATAAATTCATAGATCATTGTAATGCCTTTCTTTATGTAAACAACAGTGACAATTTTAGCTCTGCAATTTATGAACATGTTGCAAACAAAAAGTACAGGACTTCCCGGCCTGCAAGTTGAGGACTTTTCTTCAGCCAGTGGCCAGATGTTCTTCAGATGGTTTTGGAAAACATTATGACAACAGGTTGTCTTCACATTCACATCAAAATCAGCTTTGAATTTCTTTCTGCATCCAACATCAGCAAAAAAATATGGTCCAAGACAGAGATGGGCGAAGATGCATACAGGAAGCACGCCACTACTGGCACTGGAGGCCGTGCCAAATGCTTTTTCCTTTTGCCAGACTAATGTCAGATACTGGCAGATAACTGGAAAATATGTCAGCTTTACTTTCCAGAAATGGCCAGATCTTGGCCATGTGCTGCCTAATTGTGGGCAGTGTATTACCATCTGTTAGGAGTAGATATAATTTTCAGTCAGAGTGATCAGATATGGTACGCATTTGGTATCATTATCCTAAATGGAGAATATGTATTTATTTATAGCACAGCCTTTGATTTAGAGCTATCTGGTTGCTTATAGGTACACCATGTACGAGTACAACTCATTTGGATATGAGCCACAATGCCTTTTTGCTGCTGAGAAAAGACACATTGGGAATGCTTCAGTGGTTGTTGATCAGCACAGAAATCAAGTCATAACTGTTTTTGGGATTATTTTCCCAATCCACAGCAGGAAACCATTATTTTTTGTTCTCTAATTAATTGTTCTATGTTGTTCAAATTAATGATGATTGTGTTTCATGGAATAACACTGCTTCCAGCGTCCTTGCCTGTTTGTAAACTATGCATAGAAAACATGTTTTACAAACCATTAAGCTCACAAATTTATTCACACAAATAAAACCAGCCATCTGTAATTTAGCATTATTTCAGTGCATTAGGAACAGAACATTTAACTCAGCCATAATTTTAGGCTTTGAATTAGAGCTTGGATGAGAAAGCACTTTAAACAGGGGTGTTGTGTGGACGCGGGATATCACACAAGAGCGGGAAAATATCACGTGGCGTGCTTAGGAATATGAATCAGGGTTGCGATCGAGACAAGGAGTAACATTTTGTGTAGCAGACGGCTGATCATTTAACTGTACAGTTGGTTGTAGTGAAACTGACATTTGGATATGCAGGCTTGGGTAGATTCTGTTAAAAATCTATTCCATTACAGTTACTAGTTACCTCAGTATCGTAATCCAAGAGATTACCCCAACTCAGGAATGTATTCAGATTACTTTCAGTCACTTTTAGATTACTTTCCAATATTTTGAGGTATAAAGGTACTGTAAAACTTCCAACAATTGCCAGGGTCTTTATTTACCTCAACAAAAGAGAGAAGCAGGCCTTTATTAGAGAGAGGCCATCATTTCTTTTGGCAGGTCCACAGTAGAAGACATTTTTTTTTTAAATTTACCGGTAACAGGAGCGATGCTTTACAGTGATCTAATGAATTTCAGGGGTTTTGCACCACTACTTGTATCCATGGCAACAAGATAAAGATAAGATAATGTCAGCCTGTTCCATTACATGCAATGTCTATTTTTGGAAATATATTTAGACGTGCGTAAATATATTTAGGAAATGAATTTAGACTCCTTTCTGATGATTCTGCCATATTTTTGTACCTGGTTCTTTTTGTGGACCAGCCTTTATTTACACATGCATACAACACCCCCTGACTATTGTTAGAGGCCACAATTTGAGACCCAGTCACGCTATAAATAAGAATTTATTTCAGGTTTGCATACAAATTCAAAATGTTCTTCTGTGCCTCATTTTAATAAAGACGTAGAGCTTTAAAAGTATTCCCAGAAGTAATCCTCTAATGTTTCACAAGTATTTGTAACCAGAATTATTTATTATTTTATTATTATTATTTTTATTAGTAACGTAGCAGAATACACTTACATTTTTTTGTCTTTAGTAACGCCATATACCATTACTACCCTACCCTGGACATGAGAGCCATTCCAGCAGGTTTGTGAGCATCCTAATTTCAGGATACATGGATAGAGGCAACATTTTTTGGAAAGAATATATGAAACATTAAATTTCCTCATTCCCTGACATTCAATGAATTATGATACTTCGACCTGATTTACCTGTGCCTCTCTGCCTAATACCACCTCTCTACCAGGGTAGATCTCTGACAAGCACAAGGACATCTAGGCCTTAAAAGCCTCTACGGCCCAGATCTAGCAGGCATGCAGAAACAGTAATCTCTCTCTCTACACACACACGCTTCCTGCTGACAACCCACCTCTCCTAATCCCCGCCTCATCATGGCTGCCTGAACCCTCAGGGTTCCAGTCATTTGGTGTGTATCTACCACAGGGTACTGATGCTGTGCTGCCTGCTCAGGTGCAGGTGTGTGTATGTTTGTATTTATGTGTGTGTAACCTTCTGAGTGCTCAGGTGAGACTTATCTAATTCTAGAGTCATTAATGATTGAATGTTTGATCAGTGTTACTCACATATCATGTTTATGTTCCTTTTTGTTATCAACATTTAATCTTTGTTTGCCCACTATCAGTACCCACTGAATGCCTGGCCGTCTTGTGTAGTCTTTCCCAAGGTTTCTTCCATTTTATTTCCTAATGCATATACCTAGCGATGTGTTTATGTAGAACATTGTATCTGTAATGTATGATAATAGTGTGTATGATAGCTTAAAGGATGTTATGTGTTGGATAAGCCTCATCAAACATAGAAAAATATAAAAAATCTAATAAAACACTGACTCTCTGAGTCACATTATAAGTGAGGACAAAAGTGGTGACATGATCTTAATCAAAATGACAAGAGCATTAAAAATGTAGACTTGCTCAACACAGGCAAAGATAAGAATCGATTTGGGACACTGATGATGGTTATCACCATTAATTATTGAATTAGTGCTCCATCATTATTTAAGTGCACTGCTGCATCCTTCAGGGATGGGAAGATGTTTCTCACTAATAATGTGAAATTTAGGTTGCCCCAAGCTAAATTTACACTTACAAGTTACACATGTAAACATAACATACATATTGTATCTTTATGTCTCAGAGTCTCTATGACTGCCTCTGCATTTCTTTCTCTCTCCCCCATTTGTCTCTCTCTCTCTGAAATCTGCCAGTGGAATTGACACATACAGTTTGATAGCACACATCTCCAGCTCTCTCCTATAATAACTACAGAGCCCACAGTGTTGTGAGCCTGTGATCCTGTGAGCCTGCGGTCCATCAGAAACACCATGTCCCTCTAGGTGCATTAATCAGGCAGGGCTTGGAGCTGAGGGCTGAGGCCTAGCTATCTCCTGCCTTGGCCTCCCAGGATGGCCCTGCTTAGGCAGGAGCTCCCCACTGACCCCCAGGCTACAGGGGCTCTGAGATTAGCAGTGCTCCCCATCCTTTGTATCTGTCACAGGCCAGTGCTATGGGGACGGATGGGCCTGGATTAGCACATGGGAGAGGAGAGCCACTCTACATTTCACACAGCTAATAGGGGATTCTGGATTCTGGTCACTATCTACTGGGAGATGGGGTGCAGATGAGAGGTTTTTGTGTGGGGTGGGGATTGTGTGTGTGTTTGTGTGTGTTTGTGTGTGTGTGTGCGCGCTTTGGGTGTGGGATGTTTGAGATAGAGATGAAATAAAGATGACAAAGTTAATCCAAAGGTTCGAATGATGTATGGGCAACATGATCCTAACTTGCTAAGGGAGATGTCTTACCAGCGTGGCCACATGTGACCCTCATGCACGTTTCCCAAACCATGACATTCTAAATCAAGACTTGGCTATCCCTGTGGCTTGATGAAATCTTCATTGGTTTTAAGGCCCTAACACACCTCCCTAACATGGGATTTATTTTTTTCTTGAATGATTTCCACCATTTTTCTCTGCCAGTATAATTCGAATTGCTTGACTAGATGTTGTACAGACTCAAAACTAAAATAAGCATATGTCCTTTAAAATTGCATTCCAATAGTTTTAACGTGTTGCTTGGGAACGTGCCCTCATTCAATGAGACACAATAGGTCGGTAGTTTGTATTGGGCTTGTTGATAGAGAGAAAACTCCTGCAGCGAACATAATGCTAATCAGATGCTCAATCATCCTAAACAATATGCCGTAGACACTAAATATGAAGACCACTGTATAGTTCACTGAATAGCAGCCATGCAACCTTTTAGAGCATGTGTCCAGGTGTCATTGATAGCATGATAGCGGAGCATTGTGAAGGCCCATTAGCATCTGTTTTAACTCTTGTCATTAGCCTGCTATTTGTCGGTCAGGGGACCCTGACACAGAGAGGAGGAGCGATCATTCATCATAAACATACAACAGTGATTCAGGCGCTCACAAAGAAACCCTGTATTTCGGTATTTATACTCATAGCTTCATTGGCATTGTTCTGCTATCAACGAGCTACTTTCTCTTTCTTGCTGTCTCACTCTCTTGCACTCTGAGAACCGTTCATTGCTCATGGCCTTCCCGGTACTTTTTGTGTTACGTGAGAATAATTTTTTTTTTTTCTATTTTAGTGTCACTCTCCCACAGCCTCAGTAATAGCGTATACATTGCATATTCTCAAAATCCCAGGCTCTACCAGCCAGGAACATCATTTAGCTTTCAAACAGTCAACCAGTAGGTCATCTGAACAAACATAAATGACTGGAAAGTTTACATGTAGACATTCTTGAGTGATTCATGAAACAATCATCAAAGTGCAACTAAATGCATAATAGCATCTTACATAACCACATGCACCCACAGTAGTTCACTGGCCAAGCTACGGAGTTCATACTAATACTTAAAAATATCTCTCTAACTTAGTGTGAGCTACTGGTACAGATGGAGGGATGGACGGATAGAGCCACCTTTCAGGCTATTTGGTTTGGCCTCGCTAAATGGCTTCCGACAGCCAGATTCATCAGTGGCTCATCTGTGCCATTTACACTGTTTAATTGTTTGACACTTCCTGTTTATGCTGTGTCACTTCCAATCCTCTCTGCTCCCATTAAATGGCAGAGCTTTCCTTCAATCAATGAGCAGTATTTGGAATTTGCCAGGAGCCGCACTGCTGGATGTGAGCAAACAAAATGTGTCTGTCCAGTTTCCTGCAGGCATCACTCTTCTATTCTGGAGCTGAGATGAGGTCAATCAACACTTAGGGCACTATGTGTGTGTATGTGTGTGTGTGTGTGTGTGTGAGAGTGAGTGACTCTCAATTCCCCTACAGCCGGTTGGTATTTACCAGGCATCTCAGTGGGAGGCCTGATCGAGAATAAGTTGAGCCTTTGAAGTCTATTAAAAAAAAGATGGTTATGGGGACCTGCATGGGCAGCGATCCTGGATCGCTACTCTAAGAAGCTTGATATATACAGGTCATTGACTTAAGATGACTTATTAGCGCACACACGCTGCAGGTAATGGAAGTGTAGTTATACAAGCTTGCACTTTGCATGCCATGACTATTCAACCTTCAACAACTCCTTTATAACAGAGAACAGAGGGCTCTGGGGAGAGAGCGAATGAGAGAGACTGAGAGAGAGAGACCAAAACAGACAGCCAGAGGGTGGAAAGGGAGTTGGTGGAGAAAGTCCGAGAGAGGGAGAGAGAGAGGGGGAGAGAGAGAGCACTAGCAAAGATGAAAGACAATGCAATCAATAAGATATATAAGATAACAAATAATGCCCTGGGTATCTCATTAATCGTAACATAGGCTTATTATGCTGAGCACAGGTTTATAAAGCCGGGTCACTTTGGCTCGCTTTATTGAAATATCAGCAAAGGAGAGTGGAGGTAAAACACTACTGAGACTAAAACTTCCAGTAGCTTCAGCAAAATATGTGACAGAAGGTCACCCACTCACCAACAGAGTGAAGAGCCTGTTGTTTACTGTTGCACATTTCAGTTTTAGAAATCCTCATGAGGCCATTTTTGTAGAGGAAAGTCAGGGAGAGAACGCGATAAGGCATGTAATTTTAGTGCATGCTAGATAACTCCATGTTTTAATACTAATAGTCTGCAACCTCTTTCATTGTACATTTGAAATCATGCAAGCTAAAATTCTATGTAAAAACAATTCATGCAGGTTATAAAAAAAAATTGTTGTGCTAGGTGTTGTGTGCGGTGTTGTGAGGTGAGTGTTATTGTAGGCACTGTGATGACATTGGGCCCTCACTCATTCTTCCCTTCATGCGTAAGGGGAAGAAAATGATGGCTTATCCCTCGATGCCCTTGAAGGCAAGGTGTCTCTGCATAGTATATCCATCACAATCAACGGCAGATCATTTATATTAAATGCCTTTTTTTTTCTTTTAAAGCTACACCCCATAATATGTCGTTCCAAATGGAGGGTGAATTTAAACAGAGCAATAAACAGTGATCGCCGCACACTACTTGTCCTTCTAATTTACAGCCTGGACCTTAGCACTGGGCTAAGGAGAGAGGAAGGTTGGGAGTCCAGAAGCATAATGACCAGCACAATTTCCCACCTGATCTCTATTCTCTAGGTGTGTAAAATCCATTAGCAAGGACTATGTTTACAAAGAGTGATACTGCAATTTCCATTAATCTTGATGACATTTTAGCATGATCATTTATTTATATATATATGTCAAATTAATGAAATGAACTGTTATTATCATAAAACATGGCTTGTAGCTGTGACTGGGATTACAGTCCCTCGGCAGCCTGGTCAACACCTAGCTTAATCCTCATTTTAGACTAAATGTGCACATGCATACACTGTGGGAGGAAGTGGCCCTGCTCATCACATGCACTACTACACTATCTGGACTTTTACCTATGTAGTTATTGAATTGTTCCTATTTCGTTTTCACAAAGTCTCATTTTACACAAAGGTTATTTTTTAGTTGTTTTACCTCATGCAGCAAAGAGGTTTTCTTCCATCTAATCAACAATATAACTTAATCCATGCAAACAGGTACAAACGTATCCCTAGTAATATGAGCAATGATGATTCATTACTAGTCATCGAGATGACTTTAGGGTTAGCCTCCCAGATACAGAGAAACTCCCGTCTCAGACATGGATAAAAACTTAAAAACATTCTTGGATTATCCACATTACACATTATAAAGCATTTTTTAGTCTTGGATTAGACTCATTCCATGATGTCAAAACAGGTTCTGCATGTGAGTCCAAAAGCTGCTTCTTGATTACCTTCAACATGACATCACCTTGTAGAATAAGTGCTGATTCACACACATTGTATAGTAATTTTCTCTCTCCACAAATCACTAAATCTTCACAAATGTCACCTACGGCAGCATTGAAATGGGCTTCCCCTCCGCATTAGTCTAACTGTAGACAGAGAGAAATGTTACCTCCATCAGACACTGATCAGTGAGTTCCACAACATTGCCCACAAATGTATATGTGCATGTATATAGGGAACCTTTTTCATGAATTGGAAATTTCCTATACCTGAAATTTCATGACTAATGACGTATTGTTTTCTTACAAAGACGGATATGGTGCAAGCAATACCACTGCATAAGCAGGTGTGCTAGACGTGGTTCATTAATAAACTAACTCTTACATTTTTCTTTTTGCATGTGATAGGTTGCTGTTGATTTTATCATGGGATTTGCTGCTTGAGCTAGCAAATAGCGAGTGCTGTTATAGCGTCGGAGTGCTATATAATTGATTGAGATCCAGGCCCTGTCTGGTTTGGTGGATGGGAGCAGACATGAGCAGTATGTAGGATGAAGTGGGGCCTGCTGGCTTTGACCTGCGCCTCTGGCAGACGCACCTATAAAAATTTCCATGGATGATTAATACAGGAATCATGTCAGCTTATTAGGGCTCAGTTCAGCAGCCAGTGGAGGGGTGTGAGCATGCATGTTAAGAGGAAGCCAAAATAGGACAACCAGGAATAGCTGAGGGAAGACTGAAATAACAATGACTTGGATAAGATATATGTGTGCACACACACACACAAACACACAGAACCAATTTGAATCTGGTCCACCCTACCATACCATTTCAGGGAACATTGAAACGGCTGAATGAAGATGGATAGAATTTCCTGGAATGTAATCCGGAGGAAGCTGCTGGTCATTGCCGGACCCCATCTTGGCTTCCATGTATGTTGTCACTTACTCACCCAGCCAGCCAGCGGTGGGTCTAAATGTGATGGGCTGTACGTGCCCTTGATTCCCCTACAAAGGGAAATTACCAGGGATGCTGAATACAAGCCAGACATTCATGGTCATGCCTTTGCAGATGTCCAAAGTCAAGGTTTCAGTCTCTTTGGCCTCCTGCCTGTCCCGTACCCAACCCAACTGATCAATATGTCATAGAGCAAAGCCCAATTGAAGTGATATACTCAGGACACGCCTCCTAATAACATATTTGCAGCCATAAATGTAAGGATTAACGATAACAAATGACCAAGCCAGTCTTATGTATGCCCTGACGCTCTCTCAATGCATGAAATTTCAGCCTAGCCGCTGCTTGTCTTCAGGTTCATAACCTCCACCCTGTTAGGCATGGGGAGTTTCAATCATACCACCCCAAAATATAATCCCTATCCAACCCCCAAACACACACACACACACACACACACACACAACCTCCACCTCTTATAATGAAAACATAGGTTAGGCACACATTAATCAATGCAGACACCAAGTTCTCTGAAATCTAAATGGGATAAACATCCCCTGAGCATTCATTACCTTTATGTGTCAGGCTACAGAAATGAAATAAAAAATAGAAGAAAAAATACATTAGTATATTGATTCTAATACTTTTTTTTATGGGTGTTGAGAAATAGGTTGTGCACAAAACCTTGTGATCTTGTGCACAGTAAAAATATATACTCATGACATGACTTACAAGAACATATAGAAATGAAATAGGCCATTTAGTTTCATTCCATAAATGCAAATTGTGACAAAGCGCAGGTATAATGTGCATGTAGGTCACAAATGGATCATAAATATTGACACAGTAAAGTGTAATACGTGTTGAAATGGAACCTTGTAAAAGCAGGGGTTGTGACCCTGATTGTAAATGGAAAATAAGACTACAAAAGTGCAAATTCCCCCTGATAATAAACATTACAGCAGATTGCCTTTCCAATCTAGAATGTTCACTAAATTTCAGGCTTGAATGTGTTGTTGTTTAGAATACCAAAATCATTGGTAAGATCAGCCTGTATGGTCATGATCACTGTACACCTCCTCACCATGTACTCTATATAAATGTAGAACTAGTCTCCTCCATCTCTTGTCCCGTTTGAAGAGATTTCTTGTTGCTGTAGGGCAGTGGTAAGTCATAGCACGGCATGTAGCGATTAGAAATGCAACAATCTGAGCACAGGGCTGACCCGAGGGGGGAGAGGAGAGGCAAGGAAGACACGAGGGAAGGATTTACACGCAGAGGGCCTCAGTGCTGTTGGCCTACAACTGGAGAGCACTTAACCAAATGAGAGGGCTGGCCTGGATGGCCTCCATGTGCCTCTGTAGACCTAAGTAGGCCAGAAGCTGGACATAACCTGTTATGATGTATCCATGGGCTTAGAGGACTGAGAACATCAGGGCTCTGAAACAAGATCTTGTCCCAACTCACCTTGTCTTGGAGGGGAAAAAAACTTTTGAGGTTTTGAATGGGTATTGTGCATGTGAGGCCAATACTGCTGTGTTTGTGCTTTGGACTGCACACGGTAGACACTGGTAAAGGATTCACGCTATATTTGGAGGACATAGCACGTGAACTATTCATCCATGTGATGGCAGGGGGTTCGGGAGGGAGGACAGTATAGAACAGGAAGGGCACGAAATTACAAAAACAAAAATAATATTATCAAACAGGAATCTGTCAATTCTTGCCAACCTTCATAATGCGTTGAATGCAAATTTTATTACATTTTTTCCCCAAAACACATTGTACTCTCTGACATTGTTAGTGACACTTCCACATCCCAGCAGACAGATTCAGACCAATAAACAAACATCAGCCAAACCCCAGATTAAGCAGTTATCACCCCTGGCAACAGCCATGATGAGCTTACGTGAGAGACAGTATCAGTTGCCCTTTACTGTGGTGCAAATTACATGCAGAAGTGGCATGTCAGACATGTGTGACTGCTGGCCTCCGAATACAGAGGCAGTAATCAACATTGTTTAAGATGCTCATTTGCATATGCATGCATCATTAATTCTATGCAAATGAGGCGGTGGGGCTGAACTGGTGTGACTCTCCTTGTAACCCAATAGTATAGCTGTCAAAGGAAGGTTACTATGGGAGGCAAAGTCATTAGTTTGCAGCAACTCTTCCTTATAGATGTGGTCCTCCTCAATGATTAATGAATAAGATGTCCAAAAGTAACTTTTCAGTAGCGTGTGCTGTTTTGTCCTGCATAAGGTACGTCTCCATGGTACATACACAGTGATAAGCACAACAAGGAGCCTGGAGAGAGCAACAATGGGAGGCCGTCTGTGTAAATGAATCTTCTATGGAGGATCTGAGTTATTCCTCAATGCATGGCACTGCTTAAGGAGCATCGTTAGCAAATCATTACTTATTTTCCTCGCGTGATTCAGAGAGAACATCCTGGCTTGACCGTATTTGTATTAGTTTGTGATTTAAATAAAGCTACAGGGGATGTAGCGTCTAGCGAGATGTTCTAATTGTTACAGTCATGGTCACGAAAACCCTCTTCTTGCATCCACACGAGACTGAAATGAGAGACATTGAGAAACTTCTTCGATAAGATAGCCTTGCATTCCCAGTATCCCAAACGAATGTGGGTAATGCTTCCTGTATGTTGTATATATACCAAGTTCAACTGCAGGCCAGGGTACTCTCATATTTAGCAGAGTTGGTAAAACATAATGATGGTACTCTCCATGAACTTGATATGCATAATGGAAGAGAGATGTTCTAATAACAAAAATACACTATAATGCATCATGAGAATGGACTCACGGAAACCGCCCTCACACCTATTGCTTTGCTACTGCTGCTGTCTCCTCTCTGCTCTGTAATGAATCTGTCTGGAGAGGGAAAAAGGTGGTCTCAGCAAATACAAACGAGAATGACACCTTCCGGAGTTTGAGAAGTTGAAGAGGCATCTAATAACGCAGCTCCCCTCCCCTCCCTTTGCCATGGATCCCTTGGTTGCCCCGATCCTTCCGGAGGGCCTAAGAAGACACATGATGACAGCCATGCTCAGAGGAAGATGGTAACAAGATGTGATGCATAACACATGAGAGAGGCTGGGGTGTCATTACAGAGGGATGAGCAGGCTTCATCAAGCACATCACAAATACATTTTAGATGACACCTCCACTGGTGATGCGCTTACTTCAGAGAAAATAACATTTATTACCCTGTTATGTTTATTGGAAATATGTAGATGTATTAGACAGCTGCAGGGGACCCGGGGCTATAGATGAATTACCAAATTCCCATTTGTTTTACATAAAGTTTTCTATTAGTTTTAAATCGTTTTTTTGTATTTTTTTCTACAGGAATGAATATTGGATATTAGTATTCTGAGGCTGACAGACTGTCCCTTTGCAGCGTTGTGCAGTGAATACATTTGAGATGCATGAGTAACCGTAGTAGACTTTGTTTTGCTTCCAAAAAAATAGTTGTTGCAGACTCAATAAACATTCAAGCCCCACATTCCCAGTTTTCCAACGAGAGAGCATTCCAGAACACCGTCATCTGAAACAGCCGTGATTGCTTTTGAAAAGCAAATAAACCATTTAGCAGAATGCTCCTCCCAGGGACATAGGTTGTAGCCACACATGAAATCTTTGCTTCTGCAGCAATTGCATGATCAATGTGAATCAAATGTTAAAACTTTTCGAGGAGGAAATATTTTTTTTCTCCTCATGACAGCTTTTACTATTTTTTAAAAGTATGGTTGTATTTAGGTAAAAGCAAAAGCTGTAGTTAAGGCGATAGTTACTTCTGTCAGGCTTACGCATGAAGAAACATTGGCAAAAGGTTGGGCAAGGACCTACTGAATTCACATTAGACAAGTGAAATAACTTTGGATTAGTTACTACATGGGTTATAAATTGGGCCATGATTAGACGTTTGTTAGAAACAGTATCTGCACATGTTTATACTTTTCATGTGACTATCTAGCATCTTTTGTTGTTTATATTTTAGTTGGGGGTTTACTAGAACAATGCACTGGTTTATGTTTTATGGTACTTCCCACAAACTACAAAGAGATCAAGTTATTATTCCAGAATCCCATGCTCCTGTGCTTCTAGAATTTCTTTAGCACTGAGTGAGAAGGGCTTTTAGTATTTCCTGTATTCCAGAGCTCTAGTATTCCCTCGCTGTATTCTTCAGGGCTTCCCAGTAGTCTACAGGGGTGATGCAGGGAAACAGAAGAGGGAGGAACAAAAATCTGCTGAGCTATTAAAAGTTATTATAGAGAGAGAGA
>OOFE01027993.1:7382-34559 GCA_900323365.1 Monocentris japonica
TCCCTACCACCTCCACCATGGCCACCTCTGCAGCAGCTGGGACCACGGGCACGACAGCCACGACTACCACCACCTCCACCCCCAGCACAGACCAACAGCCTGGCAAGGTGCAGATGGCCGCTCAGAAGTTGAACAATATGGATGGCGCTGGTTCACGTCGTGGGTCGGGTGAGGGGTTTTTTTTGTCACCACTGTTTCCAAATAGAACCTTGTACATTTTGTTTATTGACAAAATCGCTTTTGGTTTCGTGGTGCGGATAAATTCAACAGGTGATTTTTTTATGTTGTAGGTTTTTTTTTTTTCTGTTTTAAACTGTACGACAGACTAGCTGCCATTTGTGAGCTATTTGTGACAATTATCACCCAGGTCTTACTCAGAGTCTGTTTTTGTTGCTGCGTGTTGACAGCGGAGCTCACTGTGGCCAGGTACCGCACAGAGAAGCCCTCCAAGTCTCCGCCTCCCCCTCCGCCTCGCCGCAGCTTCCCATCGGCACATGGCCTCACCACCAACCGCACTGGGGAGGTCATTGTCACCACCAAGAGTCTGAAGGTGAGATGCAGCTGTCAGTCAGGGGTAGCTGAAGTGTTACGTCCCAGGACATAAATAAGACATTGAATCTCACCTTGGAAATCAGTCTCACGTGGGGACTCAACAGAATTAGGCCAGAGTGACCCATTTTGGATCCTGACCTACGGCTTAAGAAACTCTTAAGCATGTGTAACAGACACATTTGTATCTGGGTCTCATGCAGAGGAAACCAAACATGTATTGAACCAAAGTGAAATTCCTCCTGTCCAAGGGCGATATTTAGGTTCATGAGTTCTCTGGCAGGATAATATAAATACACCCCGTGACCACTTTATTAGGTACACCTTGCTAATGGACAAGGTGGACTCAAGGTGGACTCAAGGACTCAAGGTGGAGGTGGTCTTGCCATCCTCCTATGACCTCTCTCCTCAACAAAGCGTTTTTGCCCGCAGGACCGCCACTGACTGAATGTTTTTTGTTTACAGTACCATTCTCTGCAAACTCTTAGCTTTATTGACACGGTGGCCATATTTGATTTAAGGGAAACACAACGCAACTATGAAGACTATGAAGCAGATGTAAAGAATGGCAGATGTAACTGGTCTTTGGGCAAAAACAATTGAAATATACACCAAATTTGTCTTCAATATTGTCAAGAGATGAATAGAGCTGGAGGTCGAAATACCCAAAAAAGGTCCAAAGGCTACAACTATACTGAAGGATGTTGATCCATAATGTTAGGTAACGTTAGCCAGCTACTTTATATTGTTAACGTAGCTAATGCTAGGTGACTTTAGCATAGCTTTACTGTTGAAACTAGTTGGAGGCTACAACTTACACAATTAGACCTAGTTGCATTGGAATTAAATATAACGCTAACAACATAAAGTAGCTGCTAACACTAGCTAACATTATGGACGTGCACAGGTGTGAGCACGTTTTATGATTAGTGAGCAGGCACCAATGATCACACCACACTCAAAGTTGCTTCTATCACGCCTCCTGCCCATTGTAACATTTAGTCAAACAGTTGCTGAATCTCTTGAGCCTGTCTGCATGCTTTATATACTGAGTCACAGCCATATGACTCATTGTCTGGAGTAGTGAGCTGTTGACATAAACAAGGAGGTGTAGCTAATAAAATGGCTGCTGAGTGTATGAATTTAGAAACCACCAATGGGAGTGGCGCTTGTAATACTCAACATACAAGTTTAACGGTAATGTATGATTGATTTTGTATGATTGGAATGTGGACTTTTCCTTTGAGAGGTCTGAGTGTAGAGGTTTTAACATCTTTATTTTGCTTAAAGCTGGAAGAGGACGGCGACATGCCTAAAACTCTCGTAAAGTTGAGGCGGACTCCCTCTGATACCCCCCGACCTTCCTCCACCCCACCTGTCATCGCAGCGTCGGCCATTCAAGATGAGGACGACGAAGAGAAGATTATTGCTGAGCTAGAGGTATTACAATTTAGAATTGCATGATTGGGTATCCAGAGGTACCATAAATGAGTCTCTGAATCGCTGAATAAGATGGAAATTGTTTGTTTATATGGTGAATGAATGAATGCAATGTGCCATATCGATGTGATAACATGTCTTTGCCGCACTCTTCCATACAACAACCCACCTCACAGATATTTCAGAGAGCCTCTGTAAAAGATTCCCCATGTAATATACGATCCAACACCCCACCGAGGGCCACCCCTACCCCTCCCTGCACCTTTGGGTCCTTGGGAAGAAAGGTAAATGTGAGACTTCCACCACCAAGCCTACAACCCTCTCCCACTGCCATGCCTGTGGACTTCTATTTCCACTGCTTGTCCTTTTGTCTTTCCTTTCCCCCTGTTATTTACTACTAAAGCACTGAAACTCAGTCCTAAAGAGCTACTAATATGCCAATGAGTGAACTACCTCTATTCAGGACAAGCTGCAGTGAAAAGGGAACGCACCTCTTCAAGTGCAATACAGAAAATATCGTTGTAACAAATTACTTTCAGTGAGCAATGGCTTGAATCACAGCTAGTGATTTGTTTGTGACCATTCTGACCCCCTGATCCTCACACACCCAAACAGAAAATAATGAATACTAGTGAATACTAGAAAGACACATTTGCAAGAAAATTGTTGGATATCAATTTGTCAGAGTGCAGCAAATCTGAGAACCTGCAGACACAGGAAAAATCAGTGTATTACCCTATGCACTAGATGCCATTCAATCGAATCAGACTGACTGAAATCGCCAAGTACATTAAGTGTGAAGTGTGGTGATGATGGTGCAGAGACATGCTGACCATTTACAGTTTCACAATAAATACTGATGTACATGGTACAAGGGCAACAGGACCTTTTAATTCAGTGCAAGTGACAATGTAATGCATACTATTGACATATCATTTGACATACATCCAATATTCAGTATTTTATAGCTATGAGCACTCAGTATGGTATGGTTGCATTATGGGTGCATACAGGGGGGTGTAGTGAGCGACCAGGTCCATTGCATCATGAAGTAGATTCATCCTGAACTTCTCTTTTTAATCTTGCTAACAATTTCTCTTCTCTGTTGACTTCCAGCCTTCTGTGGCGGCTTTGAAGCATTGTACATAAGATGATCTTTGCACAAATGTTTGGGAAGCTTGCCCTGAGCTTTGTTTGATCCACTCAATTAACCAGTGATGTAGTTGTATAACCATATTAAACTGACCATGCAACCTTGTTACCGACAGCGTGATTTGGAGTGAGTCAGCGCGGGTTGAGCCATCCCGTGCAAAGCTGGAGTAGATAATGTGTTTAGGTTTGCCTTGCAGACTACAGAGCGATGACTAAACTTCGGGACAGCTCTAGTGACATATTTAGCTGAGTAAAAGGTCTTGTTTTTGTCAGATTTATCAAAACACAACGGCGCTTAGCAGGGAGCTGTCAAAATAAAGGACAGTAAGGCGGGTGGAGGGTGAAGGGGGTGGAGGCGATATCAGGGTCCCAACTGCAGACAGATATGTTTCTCAGCAGGAATTGTTTTCCATACCTCATATTTTAAGCGCTGAGTTATCATTAAAATTGCATTTTCTTAAAAATGATTAATGTCAGCAGAATGAAATGATGAGGGTTTCCAATATTATATATATTATATATTATTATATATAAGTGATATTTCCCTATATGGTAGAACATTTTCATTTTTTAATGCACATAAAAGAATGGTCAGTCACCAAAATTGGACACTGGGGACTCTCTGTTACTTTCATTTTGAAAACCTAATTTAAAAATCAGATTTCTAACATGTCTACAAACAAGGAAGTACAGTATATTATTCCTTCTGTTTCCTAGATTATTCTTTTCAAGAAATCATTTTTCAATTATCTATATTAAAAATTGATATATATTGAAAATGAGAAAAAACATAAATGCCAGTGGTCATGGGCAGCTAATGTTGGAGGTTGACTGCTTCTGAACTTCTATGGAAGTGTGTGCATTGAAAAGTGAAAATGTTCTACCAAAGTGAAATATCCCATTATATGCATTTGTGCAAAAAGCAATTTCACTACTTGGGAAGAAGTAGTGAAAAACAGATGGGGCAACATTTAAAGACTGGTATGCCTGATGATGTCATACTCCTGAGGCTGCCACCATCCAAGCTAAGCTCTGCTTTCTCCTTCTACCTGCAGAATGCCAGTAACTCGCCTGGCCCAACCAAGGGACCCCAGCCCACCGTGGCAGCCAGGCTCAAACACCTCCAACAGGGCAACCTGGAGAGGCCCAAATCCCGCAAGCAGAAAGAGGATTTCCCCAAGGTCCAGGGTCAGCAGCAGGTATTCCACTTCTAAAACAGCCACTTCTGACGGTAGCGTCTGACCTGCACTCTGCGGTAACTCCATAGGAGGGTTTTCCCCTGCAACAACCAGCAGACAATATGAGATTACACTGAAGGAGAGGGGAAATATCTACAAAAACCTTGATTTTCAACAACAGTTCTTGATGTGTGTTTTGACACTTGAGTTACTGGATCTAAACTAGCTTGCTTAGAGAACAATTTGTTTGTCGTACAAGTCTGTTGGTGTTTTGATTTTCTGAGGAAGGTCTTGGTGATGCTTGTCACTGATTAAGCTAGTTGTATAGTATTTGTCAGACCTATACAGACGTGCTACATAATATTCAGTAATGTCACGGAACAATTTCACATCTCAAAGTCAAATCACTGGCCTTCAACCATGATCCAGCCATTAATTCTCTCCCCGATTCATTCCCTCCCTCTCTCCCTCTATTCATCAAATAATTACTGCATGTAATGCAGTGTTCTTTTTGCAGTGCCCATCTTTTAAATTCCAAGGATTTGTCAGGCAGTACTCCAAGAGAGCTATTGGATAGTATTTCAGTAAGTTAAGGTGTTTAACAACTGTTAAAGCCTCCAAGATCCAGCATTCGATTCACTATAAAGAGGCCAACCCATTAAGTTAGCATGCTTACAGTTAATAACATTAATGTTACTGCCCATTATACAAAATGACGAGAGTGAAGCACAAGGTCAAAGGTTATTTGTCACTGTGATAATTGTGTGGAGCAACAGGATAGAAATGAAAGAAAAAAGAAAGATGCAAAGAGAAAGCAACACAAAACACTGGATTTGAGTATGAACAACATAATGAAAGAACGATTAGATAGTAGAGGAAAAACACAAAGCACCGAGACTTGGTACTAGCCCGGTGAACTCACAAGTGCTCCTCTCAGATGTGAAGCGCCGTCGGTCTTTATCTGCTCCTGCAGACAGTCCGAGCTGCCCCTGACATGCTGAGTGGAGCAGCCTTGACCCACCCTTGGCCGCATTGCTCTAAAAAGAGCTTTTAGAAAGTTCTCAGAGAGGCAGTGATAATACAGCCAGCCTCTCATTCTCAGTTAGAGAGCACCTTACCCACTCACCCCAATCCCCTCATTTCTTCCAGTCATAATCCTACTCTCCATTAGTTAGCTCCTATGCTACATTTGGAGCGGTTTCGGGAATCTGTTCAGATGGATTGTTTAAGTTCAGGGTTCACTTTGGCTTGAAATCGAGCCCGTATTTCCCCAGAGTTCAACTTACAAATTATTATTCTACCCATCAAACTTGCCTCATCCCCGAGCAACGCTTTTCCGAGTTCCTCAAGTTTTTTTTGTCCCCCCCCCCCTCAAAACCCCACACAACCGCCTCACTCCAAGGAGCCCAGAAAAGGAGAGTACTGTAGAGACGACGTTATGTGAGAGGTTGTGACTTCCCAGAAAGGACAGTGGCCTTGACAACACCTCCCATTAGCAGTAACGGTAATTAGTGCATGGTTAACATGGCTGACCTCCATTTGACACAGTGTTGCCATCTGGGCAAGCAAGACATTGTCCCCAGATACAGGCTTTTAGTATTCATGACGGATTATGTTTTGTGCTGGTCTGAAAAGCAACTCAATTGTGGAGTATTATTTATTCCTCCAGAGGGTAGTTTACTTTCTTCTTTCTTACTCTTATAGAAACTCAAGAACTCAATGACAATGGGTCAACATATTCCAACTCATTCAGCAGTGCGCCCATGGCTTGAGATTCTGTCATCAAATACGGTGTTAATAGTATACAGAAATAGATGTATTATCAGGTAACTTCCTCAACTTAGTGCACCATGATATTTACTGTTTGTTACCTATACAAGCAAAATGACCTGGATCATTTATACTGTCATTTTTAATATGCAACTAATGTGAGTGATTGTTTTGCAGTGGACATGAATTCATCTCTGTCATCCTGTACATACCATGTTGTGGTTTGTGGGGTAAATGAAACCCCATGGATATTGGATGGCATGACTGGGCAGCAATGTTTCAATCATTATCAAGCATTACGAATTTGCTGCAACTGTTGCAACTGCACCATCTCACTCACTGTCATTATTATTTTTAAATCTTTTATTCTTCACCCCTTTCTGTAGTGGGTGAAGGATGCAGTAAATTTCACATGCTGCCTGTGTCAGGATCAGCAGGAGTGGTACAATGTGTGTATAATGTGTGTATTTGCCTCAGGCAAATGAATGCATTTGGATTATGAAAGTGTTTGTTGACAAAACTTGGAATCTAGTCCAGTAACTGGAGGCTATTTGACTACAGAAAGTCATCCAGAAGAAGAACTGCCAAAATGATATGACCAAATGCTATAGTTTTATCTCAAAAGCACAGACTTAATATTTTTGTTGTGACCTGTACAGTCATTTCAATGGGTATAGTGAAACACAATGTACTTATATGCATTATTGTTTTATTATAATGTTTGTTCACATTTGAAATTGGACAGAATTAGACCTTGATATAAATTTTGCTGCTTTACTGCAGAAAGGGAGGTGGTACACTTTCTATCCTAAACCCCTTGCACGCATGGGTGGTGTACCTGTACAGTCCTTCCTCAGAGGACTCAGAGAGCCACAGATGTACCAAGGTCCCCTCGAGGCACCGATGAGCACCATGCCACCAGAGACTGTTTTCCCTTATTGTTTTACTCAAGATGTCAACCTTCTCCCCTCCTATACATCCTCCTCAGACAATATGAGCATTGCTAAGACTTGAATAGCTTTTTTACTTTAGTACTGTATTTTGCCAACCTTTCTTTTCCGGCCATTGTAGCAGTCCCTTTATCCTTTTTATCCCTTTCTATCTGATCACTTTTAGTCAAGGCTGTGACTTTATGTTGATCTTATCCTGTGCAGAGCCAAGTTCATGCCCTATGGATTATATACCCACAGTAGTTTTCTGTTATCTGTTATGTGTCTCTGTACCACATCACACTCGGGTTTGTACAGGCCTCCCAAGGACACACCCGACACCCATCCATCATGTGAAGAACACAGCAGACTTGCCGCTAAATTTAAGTCTTCAACAACAGTCCACCGGCTTACTTGGCACCCCTTAGCCATGCGTTTCCACTCCAGCATGCCATTGTCCACCGGCCCAATGCAGTCGATGGCCTGTGTCATTAATCTTTGTGAACCTATCTTGTCCTCGTAACCCTGTTGCCTCATTGAACATTTGGATGGGAAAACCATTGCCAGCCGTGTGTGACCCATAGACGTCTAATCAGAAGGAAAATCTCTTGATCACTAGAGGGTGAAGCCATTCTGTACAATTGGCATCAATACAGGGCTTAGGGAACATCCAAATTCTGGCTGCTTTTTTCCACTTTGTTTATTTGGTTCTTAAAGGGGCCTTTGAGACTCCTGTGGTCACTGTGATGTTAAATAGTAACAGTAAAGTAAATGTTTTCTTAGCAGCACCCAAGAGTCTTGGCTAACATAAAGAGCTGTGGTCCTTGCAACACTGTAACCCATTCAGACAGTGTTGTTCCGCACTGAGCCTGGTGTGACTGATATGGCCAATCATAGCACGGAGGTCTGCATATATCCCAGGAAAAAAGGGAAAAAGTTGAACCAAATACTAGGCCTCGCCTCTCCTCGCCTCTCCTCTCCTCTCCTCTCCTCTCCTCTCCTCTCCTTCTATCATTCTTGCTTGTTCTCTCAACCCCCCTCCTCTCCCCTCTCCTCTGCATTACGTTATCCTCCCTTTCCATTTCCTCTATCCCTCCCCCCCTCCATCACACAGAGCAAGGGAAGAGCTGAATAAGGGCAGATTGCCTGTCCCAAAGCCCTGACAGCAGATCATACCATCGTTTCTGCCGATGTGCAGCATCATCTCTGCCTGTGTGCAGCTTAGCGACAGCCACATACGCTGCTCTCTGATCTACCCACAAGCACGAGGACTGTCATGCTGATGCACCAAACCCGGCGTCCCCAGTGGCCAATCAGGAGATTGAAGCGCAGTGGTAGTGCAGGGAGAACCGTTCGGCTTCAGTCACACAGAAACCCCTGGAGCTACCTTGACACATTTTAGAGACAGACAGAACAAATCAGAGGGTTACATTTGTCTGTTTGTAAAGTTTGATTTTTTCTTTTTGTCTCTCCTTTTCACTCTCCTTTTCTTGTTTTCATTCAACTGTTTCATCGATTGTTTCTGGCTTTCTAACATTGCTCGCACTTTTTCTCTCTTTCTCTCGCTCTGTGCATTGGGGCAGTGCTGAACTTTTGAGCTATTCCTTCTTCTGCAGTAACCCTGCTCATCCCTCTGGCCAGTCTTCAGTTTCGCTGACGTTTCCTTTCACTGGAAGCCAGTTCCAGCTTTTCTCACATCTTTTTGGTTTGTACTTTGCTTCACCAGAGCCCATCATTCCTGTCTGTCTTGCTTTGCTCTCTTCATTTTCTGTCTGCCTCTCAGGTCTCTCCGGTCTCAGCTGGAGTAATTACGTGAGGAGTGGGTGCTGGACTCCTAAAATCTAGTTCAGGTCTTGAAGGCTTCAAATTTGAAATTCATTTTCAGACACACAATGAACATCTTGGACAAATCTTAAGCATTGTCTGACCATATCAGCAAGAGGTCACCAAATTCATACACCATAAATGACGTTAACACACACCGACAATATATTAAAATGATCAAATTACGCAGGAGAAAAAGCTTCAGGCTCGTCTATCATAGTTCTCCCTTCACCATTAGAGGATTAGAACAAAATGTGACAGGGGTTGCATTGGTTGGGTGTTTCTTTGTCTGCTCTGGACCTGCAGTATACACTTTGATAAACTATTTTACTATGAGGGAACAAACAATGCAGAGGATTTCACTTCTGAAACCAATCTTGGGAATCTATTATCCAGCATATCTTACAATCAAATATGATATTTTCGCTGCAGTTTGAAAGGCATCATGCACATTGCTGCCCTAAGATTGCTGTGTTGTTATGATCAAACCCTGGTTTTGGCATGGTACTTACACCGCAGCAATATGGAGAGTGACTCGCACATTAAACTGTGACATGATAATGACAAGTCAAATAATCCTGCACACAGGCTCTGTGCTGTTTGACATACTGCTGGAGGGAGACATCAAGAGCATGCCACACAATCTCACACTGTGTGCATGTTTTTATACTACTGGCAGAAAATAAATTACATAAGGATTTTACAGTATATAGTTAATATATTTATGGAATGTATTAGTTGTCTCTGAGATAGCAGTAAACGCTACCACAAAACCTAGAAATACAGCAGTTAAAGTATAACCTGAATCACTTCACAGATATATTGTAAGTATATTATATGACCATTTAGTTATTGTTTGAAGAGATTGCTTTATTAACATGTAAAAAAGAAAGTGTCATCTATGTTTTATATAATCAAGCTTTTTTGTATTTTTATACTTGATAAAGAGGATTCATAAGCATGTAACACATGTATTCTGTAATTTTTTTTGTGTTGTTTTTAAATTTTTTCAATGTTTTTTTTGTTTCCTGCTTCAACCATAGGACAAATTATGATTACAATTCGTCACCGAAATCACAGTGTAAAAGAATATACCAGTTAGCAATGGAAGCGTGGGATGTACTCTCGATGGTTGTGAACTACTTATAGTGCCGCTACATCACCACATTAAAGCACATATCCTCCTTCCTCTTAAAAAAGATGAACTCACTGATAGGACAACCCATTTTGTAACTGTCTTCCTCTATTATAACCAATAGTGGACCACGTATGTACTGTACACTATACAGACTAAACAGTTTAAATTCTATTGATGGTTTCTTGATGAATGTGTGATTGTTCAAAATTGTTTGTGGGTGTTAAAAACCATGTATATAGACTCAAGTAACATCATAAAAATGGATTTTTATGTGAATTTTTTTAGAGAGAAAAATAATCCAAAATGGCATGCATACTGTATACATTCCTGGAAATCTGCACGCTGGGTCCAGAGGTCTCATTTTCTTGTCAATAATTCTATGTATACTTGTGAGTGTATAATAGAGTAAACAAAAACTGTACAGTAAAATAGATTTTGTATTATGTTCAAATAGGTAGGTAAGGCCCCTTTTGCTGTCAGAATAAAGAAAATTATTATCAAAACTATCGCGAAAGATATTTGAAATATTGTATATCAACTAACTACTGTTCCTTGAGTCTGAGAGTGATGCTTGCTGTGTGGGATAAGTGTTGTTTGTGAATTGTGAAGAAGAATGATAACCAACTACAGAACCAGTATACTAAAGACCAACTTACAGTGCAAAATGCCATGCAACTTTGTGTATTGAAAGTGAAGTTGCCGCTTCATGTGAGAAAAATCTAAGTATGGTACCTAACAAAGGTTGCTGCTTTTGTACGTTCCTGTTGTGTTTTTGTGACAATAAAAGTGACCCTCTTATACAAGACAGTTGTAAGTGCCTCGTCTATTGAAATGATCTTAAATTACTCACAATGATTTGATTGCATGGCAGTTCAACTTGCACATTATAACTTCGAACAGCGACAGTAGGATAGTATTGTAACTGTTAAAGAAATGCATGTGAAATATGGCATAAGTCCAAATGGGCAGGAAGACAGCAGCAGACCTCACATGAAGCTCAGCAAGGTAGTATGGGTGTTAGTGCTCGTATCCTACAGCATCCAGGATATTGTTTACATCTTTATTCCTTCTATTTCTCGAAGATGCAACTTTGAGCAGGCCATTGAAAGGTCATGAGGTTATTTCAACAACTCTTGGCCGGCAACGCATTCTGACATAAAGAGATAACACTGAGGTCGACCATGGCCCATGAGAGTTGACCTCTTAAAAAAAATGATCCATGAAAAATTGATGAATGAATTTTATTCTCATCTTTTATTTGACATTAAAACTTTCTCAAATATAGGTCACATACACAATGATTGTTGCTCTACTTCTTTGCCTTGTTGGTGCAGACAGTCTTTGCACAAATAATAACCAAGCAAATTACAGTTTGTTGACAGAAAAGCAGGGTTACCTTGCATGTTTGAAATCAGGTGGTTTAGTGTGAAATGCCCTGCTCTCCAGTTTATGTTATTTTTTTTTAACTTTACAGTTTTATGGATTACCCCTAGTCATGCAACGCATCCTCAAAGTTTATCCAGTAATTGACACTTGACATGTGATTAGTTAGGAATGGGTGATTTGTCACAAATGGGTATTTGGTATGAAGTACACATTTCCCCAACCTGTAAATTCAATGTTAAAGCTTCCTCTACCTCTGCCTCTACATCTCTATTCTGGTCATTGTGGCATTACTAGTAGTGTAGAGTAATTCTCCTGGTACAATAAAGAGTTATTGTACTGAAGGTCAATTTGCTTTACTGATATGAATCATTCAAGAATTGTACAAAGGACACATTAGTCCACATTACCATGTAATGTGCGACTGAAGTTCATGACAGCGAGGATGCAAGGAGTTTCTTTAAAGGACTCTGCCTTTCTTGTAACTGCCCCGTCGCTCAGAGGCCCCTGCGGCCGATGTACACGGTCACGACTCTTCTCTGTCCTGGCCCCACAGTGGTGGAATGAACTGCCCACTGATGTCAGGACAGCAGAATCTCTGCCCATCTTTCGCCGCAGGCTGAAACACTACCCTGACCCTTCCTCTTAGCACGTGCTTATTTGTTTCACTTACTTGTCTTAGCACTAGCTTATATGCTTATATGCTTCACTTATTTGTCTTAGCTCTTGTTTATTTGCTTCACTTATTTGTCATTTGTTTAAATAAAAAGTAGGTAGCTAACTTATTGCACTTTTACCTTAGCACTGGTTATGCTCTTAGATGCTTGTTTAGGAAGGAAATGCACTTACAATTTCTGGTGACTAGTAGTTTTTTGCCTACCTATGTTGAATGCACTTATTGTAAGTTGCTTTGGATAAAAGCGTCTGCTAAATGCCTGTAATGTAATGTAATGTAATGTAATGGTAGAGAATACAGGTTTTCGCCGTCTTTTGGAGCTTTTGGAGCCACGGTACACCCTCCCCTCTCCCTACCCTCTCTAGTTTTACTACTACAATGCTGCACTAAGTGGAATTGTGATAAGAGCCATATAAAAATATTTTTAGTTTGTTTAGTTTGTTATTTTGTTAAAAATAATAATAATAAAAAAACATTAAGGAACAGCTTGGATGCAGGCAATATACAGGCAAGCATATACATTGGATTGATTTTAGTAATTTTAATGTACTTGAACTGTGCACTGTGCAACTGTATTATCTAGGAAAATACAAGTGTCGGATCGGGACTCGGTATCAGCAGATACTCAATATTAAATGACTCGGATATCATGATATCATGATCCTGCCCATGTAATCGTGATTTGTTGGCGAGGCTATGCAAATCAAAATTGCGCCCAATTCACGAACACTTCACAACGCTAACTCCTCAAAATGATTGTAACACAAATAAGATCCTTTGCCATTCAGAATGACTGCTGTCATTGCTACACGATACGGGCAGTCATCAGGAAGTCAAACAAGAGACCAGGTCTTCCATTCTAGAACCTCAGATCATATCAGAGAACTCTCCAAGAAGAGGCTTTAGGGTCCCAGCCTTGGTGGATTAGTCTTAAAGCTGAAGCAATTTGCCCTTGCAATTGGTGATGAAGGGGCTATTTGCCTGCGCAGTGCCCTTTTTGATGGCTTGCTGTGCCACAACTTGATCTACATTCATTTTTTATTGAATAAAACTCTGCGCTTTTAGCTCAAGCAACTGAAGCAATGTCCAATCTTAGTCAATCTGGAGGTCAATATCTCCTTCAAAAAGAAACAAAAGACTCCTTTTGTCCTTAGCCTCATTTGAAAATGAATCCTTTTGTCATTTTGTCAGTCCGTCTGTCTTTATCTGGTGGAACTGGAGAATCTGAGCAAGGTCAAAGCTCACCCTTTCTGTCCTCTCTTATGACATGCAGTGGTTTCATTAGAAAAACCCCAAGCGAACCCAAAGAGCGGTGAGAGGAAAAACTTGTTGGTCTATTGGTTCTAGAGGCAAGTACTTAGATAGATGCAGTCAGCTCTGGCCTGAAGAGGATCATGCCCACAGTAGCCCTCCACAGCATTCTTTAGGTGGCATTTACATCATATTTCTATTGCTGTTTTCCTTGAAGTGCATGAATGTTGGCGGTTACGTTGTTGGTTCAAGCAAATTTGCCCTTGTCAAATCTTTATTAAGTACAATTTATGGTTTAAATCATGAATCATACTGTCTCTTTACACCTGAAATAACAGTTTGCTCATATCATCATCCAGCATTTAACTTCAATTTGAATACTTTGAATACTAAGTATTTTATCTGGGACACATTTCCTCCCCAAAACACCCAGCTACCCCCATAAACATACATACCCATTGCGATCTGTGTTAGAGAAGGGCCCATTCTTGTCCTGTACCCCAGTGACTGAGTAGCACTGGCACCCTTTGGGTCAGCAGGCCCTGGGGTGTCTGGATGAGGGTCTAGACTGGTGGTGCGGATGAGGGGTCTGGGGCAAGGCTGCCTGGCTGTCAGGGCAGTGACTGATGGTTCAGAGCTGAGTGAGGGGGGTTGACTGCTCTTGGCTTAGTGGACAAGACACTTTATTACACTAGTTTAGATGGAAGGGCCTGTGGAAACTGACTTAGTAAAAAGACTTTATTCAAGGGGTGGGATATATTGGGAAGCAAGTGAACAGTCAGTTCTTGAAGTTGATGTGTTGTAAGCAGGGAAAATGGGCAAGCGTAAGGATCTGAGCGACTTTGAAATGGGCCAAATTGTGATGGCTAGACGACTGGGTCAGAGCATCTCCAAAATGGCAGGTCTTGTGGGGTGTTCCCGGTATGCAGTGGTTAGTACCTACCAAAAGTGGTCCAAGGAAGGACAACCGGTGAACCGGCGACAGGGTCATGGGCGCCCAAGGCTCATTGATGCGCGTGGGGAGCAAAGGTGCTACTGTAGCACAAATTGCTGAAAAAGTTAATGCTGGCTATGATAGAAAGGTGTCAGAACACACAGTGCATCGCAGCTTGCTGCGTATGGGGCTGCGTAGCCGCAGACCAGTCAGAGTGTCCATGCTGACCCCTGTCCGAATGGTTTTAATGTTATGGCTGATCGGTGTATGTCTAATACACATATTGAAACAATGACTCGATTCAACTGAAATGTCAGTCTTTGGTGATTCAGGCTTGGGAAAGTGCTAACGTGGTGTCCACAGTTACTTATACCTGCATACCCTAATCCACAGCATCGCAATGCTGAGTGGACTTTAGTACCTGCTTCATCTTGGCTAGCTCTCTCCGTGTGTGCTCATCATTCCTCAGGTCCTTCTTATTCCCCACCAGGATGATTGGAACATTGGGACAGAAGTGTTTCACCTCAGGCGTCCACTTCTCAGGGATATTTTCTGTCCGGAGAGAGGCAAAAATGAACTGAAATACTCAAAAGGGACTAAAAAGGGGACAGGGAGGGAGTCACTGCGCAGAACCTCCTCATGATGGACTGCTCAACAGACTGCCTGAGGCAAAGATGTTTCTAGCTGCACTAATCCCACTTCCCATCAGGTGTATTAAGGCATTTAACAAACAACTTGCTGAGTTGATATGAACTGCCCTGATTCTATGAAGATAAAAATGGCTTACAAAGGATTACTTTTAGTGTTGAGGCTAGAATGTATCACTTGTTCCTTACCTAAACTATCAGGGCTGTCGATGGAGAAGCACATGAGGATGACATCTGTGTCGGGGTAGGAGAGGGGCCTCAACCTGTCATAGTCCTCCTGGCCGGCAGTATCCCACAGGGCCAACTCCACCTGGGACAGACCGAAAGATGAAAAGGGGCGATTAAAACTCTCTTGTAAGAAGTAGCACACAATACACAAATACATAGAGGGATATACATAAAGGAAGACTCTTCCTTGCTGCTGGAAACAAACTGATTCTTCTATCATCATAACTCATGAATTGACCACGTTGCCAGTTTGCTGAAAATTTGTAATTTTGCCATCTGAAGCCATCTAGAGACTACAGATGGAAATTAGCAGTTTGTTAATGTAATATTACCCACTATCCCTGGTGAATAAAAAAACATTTCTCATATCACTAGATAATGACAAAATTTCTTGTCCCATATGCTAAGGGCTGAGAGCCATGTCTGTTTGGACTATACTGAAACCAGGAGGCTAAACAAAGATATTTCAGGTAATTTGTAACATGTGAACATGTGCTTCCTTCTACTGTCCACACAGGCTTGCTTAGACAGGTACCTAGTTTGGGAAATCCCTTGTATCTCCTAGTAGGAAGTAGTATGGTACAGTCTGACGAGTTCAGGGTACAAAAGCAGAACTGAGAAAAGGTGAAAAATCCAGTGTATAGGTATTGTCCTTCCTCTTCTCATTACCCCTTCAGCTCTGAACCAATCATCATAAGTCTCCTTTATGTTGTCAATGTTCTGGAAATAAACAGGGGGACTGGCCTCATCCAATCACCCCGCTGATTCATTCAATTATGGGAACTGGGAGATTAGAGGGCATCAAACCAGATACCTTCTGTCCCTATGGGAGTTACCAGCCAGGCTAGTTATCTCCACTCATTCGCTGACTGACTGTTCAGGTGAAAAACTTCTCCAAATTTTAAAGGACTGGAACTTTATATGAATCACAATAGATGATGGTATGCCCACAGAGCGGAAGCATTAGTCAACGATCCCAAAATAGAGGTTTGCAGAGGCAGTGGGTGGGAGGCAGCTCGACACTGTTGGCATGAGCAATGAGAGCAGTTGCATTCCCACTGGACTTACTGTAAGCTGCAGACTTTGGGGAGGAAAGGAGAAAAATCTAATCCAGCTGGATCTATAATGGTCTAATGCTTGTGGGGCTGCAGTCCCCCAGAGAGTTGCAAGAGGGCGGGCTGAGAGAGCCGATACTCTCATCTCAAAATCATCTCCATCCAGACCAGTGCATGGATCCCTAAGTTTATATTTCCTGTCCTGTCCAGAACACAACAGTTAAACCCCCCCCGGCCAGAACAGGAAATGAGAGGCATTTATCGGGCAGGAGGGTCCTGAGGGGAGGGGGATTGCCAGTAGACATCCCTGTTCCCTGTCTGAACAGGAAGCTGGGAAGTAGAGTCATTTCCTGTTTTGCCGAGTGGCGATCTTGCAGTGATGGCCAGTACAAGAGAACAAAGCCCTTTGACATAATAACCATCTGCTGCTCACACACGGGCCCCTTGCTGACCAACTCCCCATGATTCAGGTACTAGACAGACGTCACACACCCAAAAACAGAACTTCTCACACACACACAGGCCATTCATTTCATTACTTTAGGGACAACCTTACAGACTTGGGAGTTTCCATTTGCATGAAGAAAGAGACACCAGCACCTCTGCATTGCATATAATAAAGTTTCTTGTTGAGTGTACAAACCTGTTTCCCGTCAACCTCAATATCAGCAATGTAATTCTCAAACACTGTTGGCACGTAGACTTCGGGGAATTGGTCTTTACTGAAAACGATGAGAAGACAGGTTTTGCCACATGCTCCATCGCCCACAATCACCAGCTTCTTCCGAATGGCTGCCATCTCTGTTGGGAAACAAGGAGGCGGAGTTAGCGCGACTTTCTCACTCAACGGAACTGCCGGGTGGGTTCACAGCATACATACGGACCTTCAAACAGTAAGTGCCAAAATCAAAAAGACAAATTTTTTGTTGTTATGGGAGCTTTCCTTTCTTTGTCACGTTAAACAAATGGGATAAACAACACTTGGATCGTACTTTGTCATCTACTTGTGCATTCCGTATTCTAGACACAACACAGAGACTCTGAAAGCGACTGGCTGCACAGCAAACATTCTGACGTCTCTGACTGACAGTGCCGTGTCACATGTCAGATAGTAGTGACAGGGAGAGAAAGAGGGGGGTTGAGACAAGCTGGGACGTGGAGGAATTTGCTATCAGGCCATTCTCTCCAGCTCCACCCTGCTTGTTTCCCTCTGCAATGTGAGGAAAAGAAGAGCATCCGGGAAATTAGAACAGCTGGTGGAGTATTTGGTGGCTTCCTAAAGTAGATAAAACACTATTAGCAGAGCAAATAGCATATCATAGCATATCATTATTTTAGAATGAGTGTTTCTGCATTAAAGGGACCAAATGACAAAGTCAATGTGTGATGCAAATATTAAGCAAGTTATATAATAACAAAATCAGTAGTGAGCTGCAGTTGATTGATGAGAAAGAGGGTTGGGATGTGTGTGTGTGTGTAAGGATGCATGCTGTAACATAACACATGCACACCTCACAAGCAGTTTTTCCCCCAAACAATAATCAAAGCAGACAAATATGAATTAATTCTCATCAACAATTGTTCATAACTTGAACAACTAGGCTTTAGGACTGAATGATTTAAGGTTTGCTGTGCACAAACTATGACCCACCATCATGATAGCTACAAGAACTGAACAGACAAACATTTCTCCCAATAACCCTGAAGGAGAATGCTGGTTTTAGCTAGTGCTCATGCGGGCCGCGTGGGGACGAAGTTAGCGGCGTGGCTGATGGATGAGCTGGAGCCCTGCTGCCTGGGAGCAGCTGTGCATATAGCCATTTAGCTCCCCACCTCATCCACCTTCTGCCAGACAGTCTTGACAGCAATCCTCTTCATGAGGGCACCCACTTATCAGGGGAAATTCATCTTTCTGCGCTCCGGGCAAAACTTTGAGTCGAGTCTGCCCCCACACCCGCTTCCCATCTCTGCTTGGGTGCAAAGCATTCCAGAATCCAACAGGAAGTAGCATCAGGACATTAACAAATTATAATGAATACAGTTTGGACCGCCTATTCTAACTATTGTTGGCTTGATACCATAACAGCACAATAAGCTGTAGGTAAGTGTGACTACATTCATCTAGAACTATCATTAGTGCTCTTCCATAGATATTTAGACTGCATATCTAATGGGGATTGTGGGAATTTTCTTGGCTTCTTTGTCCCTCCTATGGAAACTGTGGTCATGGATTCATCATATTTTCTGCTTCTTGCCATAAAGTCCATTTGTAAAGTCCATGCCTTTTGAGGTTGTGTATTTTGAACAGGGAACTACATCGGTTGGAGGCGCCATTGTCAATATAAATTTATGCTGGTGCAGCAAATACAGGTAGAACATTCACCCATATTTGTGCATTTATAATATCTATTCAGGTTGCAGAACGATCGTGATCTTGGTAATATTGACAAAATTCTTGCAAATAAGAGATAATTCAGTTGCAAAATAAAAGGCCATGGGCTATGACTGAAGGTACAGAATATTTCATTCTTTCTACTTTTCTTATATCCTTCATTTAAATGGTACACTAATAAAATAGTAGTTCAATAGGTAGGGCAGCGGGCTGAATCAGAAGATGTTATCCTTCCTTGTTATAAAACCGATTGATGTGCTAAACTGCAGCAGTTCAGATCTGTATTTTTCCCTATCGGGTTTCAGTATTTTGTTGGACACGCCTTGCTTTACATACACCTCCAGGAGCACATGTTCCCTGTGTATACCTTTAGGCTGGAATGCACAGAGGGACCAATGCGTTTAAAAAGAATTAAGCCAAAATGGGTATTTGGAGTGCTGCTGGAAAGAATACTAAATTACACAGCAATTGCACACTAGCCTATGTTTTCCAGAGATGACAAACTGGACAAGAGACAGGCTGAACTGGAAGACAGGTCCAAAGCCAAACAAGTGGGAGACAGCAGCACCAAGGCCCCAGAGGCGCACCCTGTGAAACAAAACAATCCACTTCCTGTTCTATGAAGCCTGGGAGGAGCTTTTGGCTGCAGTTCTGTTTGGGCAGGCCTCAGCGGAGCCTGGACAAGGAGAGGGCTGCCAAAGACGACGCAACACACACACACACACAATGATAGCATGTCCTTGGTGACCAGTAATATCTGGGGCCTATTGAGCAATATATGCATGAAAATGCCCCATATAGTCACAAACCATGCCGGATTCTTAGGCAAGCAGTGGCAAATGCCCTAAATGTAGGAATTAATGGATACTAATGACTGTAACAAACTTTTTAGGCTATTACCAACTGCTTTGTATTAACCTATTTCACTAGTTTCGTAAGCCAGATCATGCAAGTTGATCAACCTGCAAGACTGTCTGGCCTGGGACCACCATTCCACTTCTCCACATTCATATCAAAGCCCGAGCTCATCCTGATTCAACAGATATCAACTGACTGACTTCTGACCCCCCTAATACTAAAGGAAAGCGCAGGTGATGTTACTTGCAGAAAGCTAGCTAAAACTAGTCTGATATGGGCAAAATTGCTTATGTAGGCTTAATTAGGTTATAATAATTTGTTTTTTCAGAAATTAACAAAATTATTACATAAGTAGGGAACAAATATTTTGTGATGCACGTTTGTACTGTGAAATAAGCTATTAGAATATTATTCTGTTTTTCTTTCATTTAACTACTGTAATAACTTATAATGTCCTTGAGGGCAAGTCAATGTCAAAATCAATTAGGGTGTGAAAAACAAAACAAAACCATGAATCAAATACTGGATGAGCCAACAGACTGAGCGTCAATAGATAAAGGGAGGCGTGGCTAGGTGGGAAAGACACGCTAGCAGTGTATATTCTCCCACCTTGTTCATAGATTCCCAGGCAAACCACATATTTTTAGGTCGTAAGTGAACCGCATCTAAGCATAGCCATCTCGACTTTTACACATTTCACTGTCAAATGGTAAGAATAAATAACTTTGTGATGCCGCCAGACATTTTGAAAGACTGGTAGCACCACTAGTGACATCTGCAGCTACATCTGCATCTACAGACGAAGAAGACAGTATCACTCGCGGTTAATGCAACCAGACACTAGAATGTGTACCTAAAAACTACGGGAAACCTCGGGATCCAAAAACAACATGACACGGTGGAGAATAGCCATTAAAAATGCATAGAAAAGCAAAGCTAGTTCCTACGACTGTTTGAGCAAGCCTCGGGTTAATGAACATACCACCTCTCTCTATCGAGAGGCTTCCTGAGGCTGAGGCACCAACAGGAGTTATGCAACAAGCAGAGTTAGCGCAAGGAAAAGTGCGACCCTGACCCGAGGGACAGGACCGGTATTCAACCTCCATAATAAAAATATAGAAGATCAACAACAAGCCACGCAGTGCTGGTGATAGTAAGCATGTATTCAAAGAAAAACATCTTCAAAGAGAAGATAGGCCTTTTGTTCTCAGGTCCTGCAAACAAGCAAAACTATTATAGGACATGAACGCAAATAGGACTGTTTTGCTCTCCCAGTAGGATTTGATTCTTGTTCTCCTCTTTAGCCACGCAGTACATTCAGAAGTCCAGGAGTTGCAGATCAGCTGATGACAATGTTGAAAAGTTATTTCCTGGGGTTTTAGTGTTGCACATAATTATAAAAGGAGCTCAGCCAAACTCTTTCTTTCATGACTGAACAGAGCGATAGCAACAAGACTGGATTTTGACAGTTTTGACCCCCCGTTCATTTCTAATGGGATATTACCGTTTGTGTGTTCATGACCACATTCCTGTTAATTTACAAGCCAGACTACGACAATCTCATGGAGTCAACGGGGTGTTTTTTTTTTTTTGCAACAATCAAAGCATTACATTGGGGCAGCTAAAGGCACGCACACATTTATTTCACCTCTATGAGTCGATCTGACACAGAGCAGAAAGCCTGTGACACAGGTTGTCTGCAGCACAGTAACGCCTTGCCCGGGACAGAAAACAGGTTATCAAGGTATCTGACTGTGAAGCTTGCCTCAAACACTTTGGGGGATAAGATATTTGGTGTACTGCTCAAATAAAAAGTCATCTTGCAAGAGAGCTTCAGGTTCCATTTCAAATAAAGCATTTCATGTCTTGAATACCGTTCTCATTCAGCACAGCTATAGGGAAAATGCTGAGATTTGCCTAACTTACTGAGTACAGGTTTGCAAGCACTGGATTCAAGTACTACTATAAATGAAGCAACACTAAAATACAAGTTGCATAAAACTGGAATGTAAGCAGCACGCTCTTACACAATAGCAGAAATACACACTGCGGATCAAGTCAGCCTCTCGCATTCGTATGTTGAACACGCCAGTTCTTTACTTTCACTGAGACAGAGATGCAATGGTACACCTATGGTATTATCAAATGCCTACACACCCATGAAAAGAATAAAAGGAGCTACACAAAAAATAACAGAATTTGTCATTCCTTGAATCTTAACAAATAGAAAAGTGATACATGGTATTCCCACTGGCTTCAAAAGGAGCTGTGCGTGTGACTGGCCTATCAACAAAAGCTCAATACTACAGCTTGTCTAATTGTCACATCGACTGGCCATTTTCAGTTTAATGACCCGAAGCCTGGTCACCTTCATGGCTCCCTTCAAGCAGCCTACATGCCCAGTAACGCCACAGGCAGACACTTGTGGATACTCATGCTGTTATAGCCTATTGAGAGAAAGTAGGGCAAGACAAGAGCCAGTCAGCTGGCCCCAGCCCAGAACATGATGACCCTGTGAGGCATGCCAAACACTGGCCAGTCTCTCACGCAGAGATGGAGGCTGAGGAGGCACTGCGTGGCTTTCAGAGAATAGGAACCTCATGACTCACAGACTGTCGCTTTTGTTCTCCCAGGTTATAAGGAGCCCAACAGGGATGACTGGCTGGCGGACCTGGCTACCTCCAGGAAGAAACACACAGTCCAGCTAAACAATACTGAAAAAAAAAAACATTCAACATACTTCAGGATGTTCAGAGATGTTATCAAATATAGAAAATAGGGCAAAAACGTATTTGTACATGTAGATGAGAGATGATGTTCATTTAAAATATATTTTGGACACTGGAAATATATTTTCTTCCTATGCGCCGCTGACAACATGTATCTGCAAGTATTTCCAAAGTATATTTCGCATGAATGTCATCTACATTTGCAAATACATTTTTTGGACCAATTTTGGTATATTTTAAACATATCTCTAAACATATTCTGAACTATGTGTAAAATGTACATTTTCCCAAATGGGATGTTCCTTTAGAAGCCACATGACAGCCCTAAATCAGCAGTCACCCAAGTTAAGAATTCAAATCTGTCTCCATCAAGGTATTAAACCATCTGTTATCGAAACTGGGGCATTTACTTAGGCCTAATCAATTTACCCTTGTTTTTTCAAATGTATCCTCCGCGTGTTTATCTGTGGTCAATACAGAGAAAATTAATATCGGCAGTTCAACCAGCGCCCTCTAATCTTTAATAATGCGGAAATTAAGTGGTCAGAGAATCAGAGGTGGCACATTTAGGAGCTTTGCCATGCGGAGCTGCTGTACCTAATGAGGTCGCACCAGTTGGACGGACTGTACTTACACAAGACCTGCTGCCTTGACTTTGAAACTACCAACAATGTATCAACAGTTGTAAGGAAACACACCCTGCCAACCACAAGCACCCTGTTTATATTTTAACCAGCACAACGTCACGGATTAAACTATTATCAAGGCGACTGTTTAAGTACGGACACAAGCCACCACCTAGTTCTTCCACCGAAGTAAGTCGGCTATAATTAGACTATCTCAGTTCAAAAAGGGGGATATTTGACACAACTATAGCGCGCGACACTTGACGAATAAATATTCACTCCATGATTACCTATCGTCAGCCAGCTGTATCGATATTATGGATTTCAGTCCCCACTCGCCTTTTCCTCTTGATCGTGACACACACACTTCTTGCTGCAGTATTCGCTAATTTTACAGAGAGGGTGCTGAGGAACGGGGCAGGCGAACAGGATCCTCCCACCGAGACCAGCGTCGAGCAAGACCAGAGTTAAAAAACACCACTTCCGCTTAGAACTTTCAACATAAAAGCATTGTTGACGCGTTCGTACGTTTTTTGGAGTAAAGAAGTACCTACGTGAGAGTAAAGAATTTAGTTAAGGAGGAACCTGTGGCGACTGAATATGCAGTTGTTTTTTTCACAAATGTCCTTTTCATAGCATGTATTTTCCACACCCATTTAGGGTATGAAATGCCCTGCTGCTGTATATAAATGCCTTTGCAAGATGCCATGTATATGCAGCTGCCAAACATGAACAAAAACTCACGAAACATAGGCCAGATGACATTTTTGAATTTTCTGTACTATCTGAAATAGTGACTTCCAACCTGTAACAGTGGCTCCGGTATCCAGCATTACGTCAGGTAATATATTTGTTTAGCAGTATGCATGCATATTTAATGCAGTGATTCCACCTATGTTAAATGATGTGACTTTTTGTTGTTTTGTACGCGCCATTACAGTGAAACGGTCTAGATGTTATTTTGAAGGAAAATTGTTTTACTGCCGGTATTGTTCTGGTTATCTCTGGCTAACTTGACGCAGCTGCTGCAGCCGCTGGAGTCACCCAGGTCCCCTCCTCCCTTCCACGGTCGAAGATGACATCATCTGTAGTACAAGAAGACTCATGCAACAAGAGGAATGGGTGTGGATCTCAGTAGCGTGGCCTCTATAGAAAGCTTTTCACCATTCACATGTTGTTAATAGACGCATTACATCTGTAGGCGGCACATCTTAGCACTGAATTATTATCAATAAAACATAGATGGAAATGTACACCAAATTGCCAGTCACAATTCCTGCCACAAGCGGCCACAAGCATTATTTCACTTCATGACAACAATACCCTCTCAAGGAGAATAAACCTAAAATCCTTGAAATAATAACTAGCATGTCCAAACACTGTGTGCTTATTACTCAACATCTGAATGATGGACACAACTTCTTTTCTTATTCCTCTTGTTAAAATAGTTTGTTCCTGCAAACCTATATGTATTTTTTTCAAAGCTGCCATTTTCATAATTTAAACTCTACGGTGCAGTTCATTGCATTCCCCCCCACCCCCCTCTTGTAGGAAAAAAGTGCAGTTGTGAGTGGCAGGCTGGCTGAACTCATCTGATTCATCAGTTGGCTAGTTTGTGTTCATATGTTCATTTGCTTTTGAGAAATACACTGGGCTTAATCGAAGACAAAAGAAGCTCAATACTAGAAGAATATGGGAAAAATCTGATTTATTTCTAATTTGGTACACACTGGCCCTCTACCTCTCATTTTGGTAGCTCCTATTCTAAGACACGCCTCTTTCTCTATGGAACTATGGATAGAAACATAAACATAAACTTTCTGATACAGCTTACAACCATGACTTTTTTTTTACAAAGCTATGGGTGATCTAAATAACAACATGGCATAACAAAATGGTACAAAAGAGGTATACATCTGAGGGCATACAATGTTCTTTGTCACTTCTATAAGGATGAAACTTTAGTGCATCTGAAAGAAAACAACAAACAATTAAACCCCTCTCATCTCTTAAGCATAATAAGGCATATTTGTGAAGTTGATCACATCCTACCATACCGAGACACTGATTGACTACAAATCACTTTTACCTCTGAGGGCTGAACAAATAAGAAAACACACACCTTAATTAAACCAATGATCACATTCCATCACTTCGTGACGAACACAAGCGTATCTTCATTTCGCTTTACTGGAATAGTTAAAGTAAAACAAAATAAACAGATCTATGAGCACATTCAATAAAAAGGTAAAAATCTGAATCCCCAATCAACAAATAGGCTACCATCGAGCATGCTTAACAGTCTTAAAGTGCTTCAGGTGTTAAACACCTGTCATCATTCAGCGCAGCTTTAACATTGGAGGTACAGAGATACTGATTCAGTTAATTGTGTTTGGGTCCAATGCTGACTAGGTCCATTTCTCTGACTCTACTTCAATAAACCTCCATGCTTCTTTAATGTACAGACTTAGGTCTAATGGTCCTTTCTACTACAGTAGTCCATTCCTTAACATTCCCATGCTGTAATGGCATCGCTTTGGTACCCTCACATTCTGAACTGCAAACAGTAAATGACTGCAAAATTGTGGGAGGCTGTTTTCAAAAGTGGGTCACGTTTAGGACGTGACAAGATGATGACCAGTCCACTCAAAGCTTTGACTAGCTGGTCAGCTTTGAAAGGCAGAAAAAACAAACTACAATGACTTAATTCTCATTGGCAAACGTCACATAAAGCAAGTGTGGGAGAAGGAGCACGATTGTCATAAAATGTCACCGAACATCTTTGTTACATGACTACCCAACAGAACAATATGGATGATTGATCCTCTGTTAGGTTGAAGTGAAGAGGCCAGGACTGGGTCTGTCTGGTGGTTGATGATGGTGCTGCTCAGACCTGAGTCTTCCCTATGACAAAGGTGTTTTCTTCTCTCTCTGCCCCAATGGTCCGGGGTTAGGGAGGTTGGAGGGACCCTGGGAAGGGCCCTAAGGAGTCAGTCCTGTTTTAGCAGCGGGGGAAACACCTTGTCATGTCTCTGCTTCGTGCCCCACCAGTGGGATCACAAATACGGTGATGTCATCACCTGAGCCCAGTTTCTCATTGAGTAAGCGCCAGCCTCGCTCTTTCAGCACTCCTCTTGACCTCATCAGCAGGTCCTGGGCTGCCAGTGTGTACCTGGGGAAAAACACAAACAATCATAACAATATTGAGTCAACAACGTAGTGAGATGCACCCTCTATCCTACAGGCCAAAACAAGCACAAGCATACACATACATACACATGTTGCTGCCTAAAACAGAAAATTACAGAATCATACTGAGTCAGTAAAGTATCTCAAATGAAATGCACCCTTCATCTACAACATTGTTCATGATTCATTGGTTTTAATGACTTTCCTTGCTGACCAAATTCAATTTGTATCTGACTTGTTGCAGAATTCTGCAGGTGGCCTGAATACTAGTAACAGTCGCCACCTAGTGGATATACTGCATTCAACCGACTACATCAAATGATGTTATTTTCCAATGGATTTATAAAAACTGGAGGACTCAGGGCACATAGCATGAGTAACAATCAGCATATAACTGGAATGTGAGCTTCATAATAAGGACTATATGGCAGACCTCATGGGATCAGAGGGGTCACAGCAGGACAGGAAGGCTGACACTGCATCTGCCACCTCCCGATCCGTTGTTACATCCCACAATCCATCTGTACCCATGACCAGGACATCATCCGGGCCATGCTTGTTCTCAGCCAGGTCATAAACCGTCACCTGTAATGGAAGGACATTCATCACGATGTAATGATGAATTACCCAATTTAGTTGTGTTGTATGTAAGGGACATAACCTTCATATGCTGCAGTGAAGCTGCTCATTTTACATCAACATGTTTAGTTGGCACTCTTATACAGAGTACAATGAGTGCAACAGTGGAATAGGCTTCAATTCCTAGAGCACCAAAATTACAAGCAACCAAAAGTAAGGTCCCTGACAATATTCCTGTGTCCCTAGACTGAGGAATGCTAGAAAGAAAATTAGAAACACTGCAAGAGGGTGTGTTTAGCTTCAAAATAAAAGCATATTGGTGAGAGTAGAGGAGGAAGATAAGTGGCCAATCATAGAGGAATGTGGCTGTACTGGGCAACTCCCAGGTGTGAATGTGTAGAGCTGTAAGAATATGAAGTAGCATGTTACTGTAAACCTTTCTTAGAAAAAGAATAGAAAATACTGAAGGTAAGGCATGCAAGAAGGGAGTGGATGTATTGCTTTGCGCTATATCTTAGCTGGACTAGAGAGAGATAACAGCACATCATTACTATCTGCATTCTTCCCAGCTGTGATCAGAGGGTGAAGCAGCTTTGAGCAATGTAGAAGAGCAACGCTTCCAGCAACAGGCAAGACAGAGATGCATGTTC
>OOFE01027993.1:34579-45080 GCA_900323365.1 Monocentris japonica
CATATATATCCTGGTAACAAGAAGCTCGTAAGTGACTCGAGCAACAACGCTGAGGCAACTCCTCGGGCAGTGTTAACAATCAACGTTTGCTCTGCTCTGTGCATCACTACCTTTAGGTTTTAGACACCTCACACTCACCTCAGGGCAACACGAGAGGAAAGGTTTGATGTGAATGTTGGAGTTGTACACCTTTAGGTCATGATCGCCCAGCCCACGGGTTACTCCGATTGTCGCCATGACGCGGGCCTGCGTACACACACAGGCACACATTCGCACACGTACACACACATGGTCGCGTTTGTTCTTGCTTTGGAGCATGCTGGAATTCTAGGAGAATCCACTTGTGAGGGATTACTGAGTGAAGACCACTTCTCTCAGACAATAATGACAATTTTCCTGCCCAGACTGAATTTGGCAACAAGCTCTTGACTTGAAAACGCATGAAAATAATCCCCATACACAGAGTGAAGAAAGGGTAGCATGACCACACACTGATGTATAACTATGTAGTAGATGTCTGTGAGGAATATGATCACGTTAAGTGCATGGTATGATTACAGCATTATGACTTGGAAATTGTCAACACCATAATATCTCAGCAACAGGCTTTAAATCAATTGCAATACATTACAGTTTTTCCTGTTCCTCACCTTTTTGCCTTCTCCATATATCAGGGGAAATTTCAGATCATCTTCAATAATCGTCTTGTAAGCCCTACAAAAAAACAATAACCGACAGAGCCTGAATTGAAGATACAGAGAAATGGACTGTGGGGAAATCATTAGCAATTTCTTCATCCACTCCACCGCCATCAAACTATTTTGACCGTTTACAATTAATTGCTGACTAAATTGATGAAAAAGGATCTCCAGATTTACCAGCCAGTCATAGTGTGGTCTCGGAAGAGCATTTTTTTGCCCAGCTCACTGTGCTGGATCCTACGAGGAAACTCAATGTGAGTGAACTCATTCCCCAGCAGCTCTGGCCTCAGGAAGCCCTAGAGTGACACACAGAATGGACCAGGATGCATCAGACTACGGTGCATGTAGCCCCTCAAAACTCAGTAACATTTCTAACACATGTAACAGATATTTTTTGCTATATTTAGCCATTTCACTCATGCTCATGCTAAATTCCATAATCACAAATATTACAAGCAAACAATAATAGATAATAGATGTATCAAATATCCCTGTGCACCTTGAATGAAATGTATAATAGAGAAGTGCTAGGTAAAGAAACAGCAGCTGAGGAGAAATAGTAGAGAGTTTCTTTTAGCTGATGCAACTGGTTTTAATTTGTATAAACTTTAATGTACAACATTATAAGCCTAAAAAGGTGTTGAAGGAACCCAAAGATATAGAAACATGACACCTAAAGCACAAAAGCATCTCCCTGTTTTAGCTGCAGTACCAACACCATCCACCCACTCTATGACTCAGAACTAAAACAGGTTCCTAAAACAGGCAACCGGTGAACATCGATTTGGCGTGATACAAGATTTCCCTCCTCCTCTATAGCCAGGATGTCTACCTGTATGTGCCGCATTCAGCTGGAGACACAGATTCTGATGCGCACTTCACGTGTGATGCACTTGGAGAAAAGGATTTTGAATGTAAAATTCCCCTGAAGAGACTGCTATGGAGTTCATTTATGTATTTGATATGTAGTCATTAACACCATAACGTATATGTAATACCAGATACTGCAGCCGCTGCCTCTCTGACTCAGGTGTGAACTCATTAGACATGGGAATAATTTCATCATTTCGTATGATTATGGCCCTGGAGAGAGAGAGAGAGAGAGAGACAGAAAGATGGGATAAGGTCACAGAGACAGATACATATTACTACTCACAAACAGATAATCTGAAATCTGATAATCTGATAATCTGATAATCTAAATTGCTCATCAAGATTGTTAGTACAAACACGCTAAACGATGCTGCAGTACAGAAAATGAACTCCAGGTGGCGCAAGAAGCTACTGTGTGAGAACATAACATTTCCTCATTCCCCGCATCAAAGGCTCTACAGTAGAGTGAAGGGTATGGATATCATTTGACTCTTTGACACTTATTACATAGTGATTAACATTTTACATTTGTGTGATTCTGTTGTTTTTATGAACGCTTTATGTACTGTAGGTAAATACATTAAAGATAGATAGATACTTTATTGATCTGCAAGGTACAAAATACAAAATACAAAAAACAAAGGCCTAAAAACTAAATACTACAAAACTACTTATAAATAAGCAGAGTGAATAAATGGATGGTACATGTACACAGAGTTAGAGAATGGTTATGGGTGAATGAATGTGAAAGGGAATGAGAGTGGCCTTAAAGTGTCTAAAGTGCAGGGCAATGAGCAAGTGTGAAAGGGAATGAATAAATGTCAAATGTTCTTTCTGTTTGAATGCACAGTCCAGGGAAGTGTATCAACCGCCTTCTGCCAGTTCTCTCACCTGCTATCTCCAGCATTGGCTACATAGAGTTTCCCCATCAAATGGATGGCAGCTAAGGCACAACACCCACCAGAGATGGTGTAGGAGGCTTTTTCCCTTTCAATCAGGTCATCCTGAAATAAAGAGAGAAAAACTTCCAAAAGCCACGCATTGAAAGTGGTTTCAGAACCTACTCAGCCTCCCATCGGCCTGAGGTGCTCATTCTTTCTCCATACGTATTCATGTTCACAACAAAACTACGATACAGCAGAGGTAAATATGGAGGGAAAGCAGGCTGTGGTGAGACTTGATGAGTGTCATCTTTTTTAAAGCTGCACTAGGCAAGACTTTCATGTAACAAGACCTGCAGTACTAGCTGGTACCGGACCCTGGACTGGTACCTTGGAGATGACTAGTGGTGTCAAGTTATTGGTCAATTTATTTTGTATAAATAATTTAGAAATAAATCCTTTATTTTGTTTCCTTTAGCTGGTGTCCTCATACGCTTGCTAATTGAAATGTACAAAAAGTAAAGAAACTGTGTTATAGCCTAAATCATAAAGTGAAGCTGCAATAGAGAAGAGTCCCATCCCATCCATTTCTGGTGTATGGACACGTCTCCGCCCACAGGAAGGGACAAATCAAAACCTAAGAATAAAATCCAAAACGGCCTCCTAAACAGCAGCAAGTGCTCCATCCAGAGAACGCTGGACTCATTTTGTCTCCTTAGTCCCTTTGGTATCCGGGATCACAGGCCATCCGGGTTGGTAAACATGAGTGTGCTGTGTGTTTACTAACATCACATCATTACATGATTTCTGGGTATTGAAGTTCAAATTTGGATCTGCCATTGGGAGCCGCTAATGTGTGAAGTTGCCTAGTGTAGTTTTAAAATGTTTGTCTAAGAGCTGATGCAACCATATTTCTCCTTTTGAAATAAAGAAAAAACTGTTTATCTTAGTGGTAGAAACATGATCTCCTGCTCACCATCTGTTTGAAGGCGTTCTCTATAACACCCATCACCAGGCTCTCCAAACTGACCACCTTCTCCATGTGGAAGCGCACAGAGGGGTCGCTGATGGCATTTGGGTCCTCTGGCTCCTGGGCGGCTCCCTTCTTCGTCTCCGCCTGGTACGGACTACCGTTCTTGGCCAGGCAGATCGGCGGCGCATTGGAGGGGTTCTCCAACAGGTGGGCAATTTCTCCCAAACGGTCTCTGATGAGGCGATGAAGAAGCTTAGAGGCCATGATGGCGGCTCCGGACCCCGCATGGCCATCAAACACCCCCCAGAAGTGAAGAGGGATCCCTGTGCCATCCTAAAAATGGGTATAAGCATAAAAATGAAGAAAAATAAAAAAAATTAGTAAAGTCATAGGGTTTCGGGGATAGTCCAAAATCTCACCAACTACTGTTGATGAGGGCTTAATAGCTCAGGGACCGCCTACTTGGTGACAGTATGATACTTTTTAATGCTAAGCACCATGTATCTTCCACTCTCATCACGTACAATATAATAAAGTACAATGATGAGTACAAAATAAAATAAAAAAGTACATTTGCCAATGCTTTAGTGTAATAATAGTATATTAATCACAACAAAAATAAAAGTTGAAATCATATTATTAAGTTAATCTAGGGAATCCAATGATCTGTGACAGCTGCCCTGCCAACAGAGGAATGAGCGATAGGAGGACGATGGGCGAATCTCCTCCTCATCTCCTCCTCTGAAGGGGTTACTACTGTGCCATGATGCAATGTGCTGAAAAACGCCTTGCCACCTATGTGTTTGCAGGCCTGTTTACACGCCACGCTGGCCTGACAGACTAACAGATGAACAGGCATAAGACATCTGCTTACCTATCTGATGTTGCACAAGAGTAGGGGAGGGGAGAGAGCCCAACAAGAGATGATGTAATTCATTTAGGAGCAAGCAGAGACAGAATGGAGGAGGTGGGAGGTGAGTGTGTGTGTGTGTGTGTGGGCGAGTACAGACCTATTGACCTCCACAATGGAAATACATTTAGGAGGATTAAAGGACCGCCGTCTCAGCGGGAATCGATTTTTGGCCTTGTTTGTCAGTCCTCTGCTCTATGGGCCCACTGAGAGGTGTTTCAAAATACCAAAATAAAAAAAAGGAAACAACAGATGAACACAGTTTTCAGGCTGAGACAAAACAGTTCTTCTTCAAAACTTCTTCTTCTTCTTCTTCTTCTTCTTGGACCTTCCTATGATAGTAATCATAGTGGAAAATGCCCCGGAGGTACAGAAACATAAGTAACAAAGAGAATCCGTCAATACCAAATAGGATAAGAAGACACCACTACTGGGTATCAGATAACTACAATGCATGCAAAGGCTGTTACAATCTGCTGCTAAGACTACATTTTGGGTTTTTTTCTCAAATGAAAATGTTGAGCTCCATAGCAGGCCGACTGAAGCCAAAAGTTGAACCAAGAATTGGCAACTACCCATTAAATGGCATTCACCTCCACTTCAGAATTCACACTACATCGACTTCAGTTTGAAAAACATTATGAAGGATTATTTCTGAGAGCTGCCGGCCTTTGACCAGACATTTCATTCTTTATTGCCCGGCTCCTGTTTCATGTTTGGGAGCCCTCAGTGGCATGGCCCTTCTCTCACCCCGTTGTCCTCCAGCAGAGTGGAGTTGCGGTGTTTGCCGCTCGGCCTCTTCACGTACAGCTTCTCACAAGACGCCTGGTCCTCGTTCAGCATGCTCTTCCCCGCATTGATCACCCTGGTGGAAAAGAGGAGAGCAGGAAGGGTGAGGCGGGGGTAAGATGATTCATCATGTTTGCTCTGGATGCTCTAACTGTATTGTATGAAAACATAACATCGCAGCCAGAGAGATAGGGAGGCGGAGAGCGAGAAAAATAGAGCGGTAAAGAGAGAAAACAAGAGAGATACAGAGAGCGTGGGCCAGGATGTAGTCACGTCCCAGAGGGAAGTTGCAGGAGGGATTAAATGTTTTCATTATGAGCTGATGCCTGTGGAGGATAATGGCTTTACAGTAATGCATGGTTTCATACTCTAGCAGCATCGTCTATTCTACTGTGAGCTGCAGCACTATTCACCGGAGGCACCAGTGCAGAATAGTGATCTAAAGAGTGGGGAGGTTGCTGGAAACTCTGCCTGGCAGCTGTTTCTCTGTGATGCTTAAAAAATTGTTATGTAACCATGGTATCATAACTACTGTACCCTCAATAATGGCCTAACATTTCATTAAATTATACTACTATTAGTGCAATGAGGTTTAAAAAGTACATACAATATATACAAGACATGCATTAGTACATACATCCTGTTTCCTTCACACCTTGAAATGTGTAGGTTAGTTTTACAACATGTGCAAACAAATTCATCATCTTAATATAGTGTGACTTAAGCTGCCACATCAGTCAAACTTGACATTTTAACATTTTGAGTTTCAATTATAAATGAACATTAGCTGGATAATATAGCATAATACTGCACAATTCCAGTAATTCAAAGTATTAAGTAATAAACTCCTAATCCCCCCTCTGCAGAGGTTTCCGGGGAATCTTAATGCTGAGAGGATCAAGAAGGAGAAGGGACAGAGATAGAGAAAGACAGAAAGAGAGACGAAAAAGAAAGGGGGGGGGGCAGACAGATAGACAGAAAGACCTAGAAGACCCAAATCCATCACTGAGTGAATCCCAGGTTCACAACAGGACCTTTGGCTGGTGATTACAATCATTAGGGGCCACTGGTCACGGTGTGGCCAAGCACTGATATCAGAGCGCCAAAAATGACGCACAAAATGCAACTGCTGCCCAAATCTGGATTATAAAAAGCCATTTCACTTTCTAATCAGTTGAAAGCAGTGGACTGGCACCACTGTCCCGCACCGCTGTCCCGCACCGCTGTCCCACACTGCACTCCCTGCATTAGGACTAATGACAGGGAAGAATTAAAAGTCGCCTGATTGTCGTCTAAGCTTCCTGCCAAGCCTATGTTTTCAGCAATCTGGATGCAACTAAGGAGAGACGACTTTTTCATCTCTGCCAGCACTGCTTTTGGCTCAGCCATGCATTTTGCTTAGTTTTCTACAGCCTCTGACTGACTTAGCCAACTTCTTGGTCTTTTAGTCCATGTCATGCAGCATTTGGGAAGCCCGGCTGCAGGCAGAGAGAGACTGCACTGAAACCATGGTAGATTTGAACAGAAACTTAAACCAAGATATAGTTTGCATTGTACCTACTGTTACTGGATGCATGTGGTGTTGTATCAGCCATAAACAACAAATCATTTAATCTAGTATTGGGTCTTAACATGTTTTTCTGAAAACATGTGAACATGTCTGTCAATAGGATGAGATAAAACTTCCAACGCAAATCAACTTGTTTTCAAGGATTTTCTGGAATCAAAGTCATTTTCTTCATACTAGTTGAAGGATCTGCCTTATTCTGCCTTCAAGATATTCATACTTATTAGAAAGTTCCTGAAACAAGTGAAAATGCATTGGAAACAACTGGAATTATCTCACCCCACTGGCATAAACTTGTTTTAAGAAAAATAATATTTTAAGACGTTGAGATTTTGAGACTAAACTTGTTACGATGGACACTTTTGCAGTGTAATAAAATTTGTGTTTTTGTCTTGAAACGTCGGGAAAGAATCACATTCTCTGTGGCACAGCTGGCTGGACTAGTGTTTTGAGAGTAGTCACATGTCTTCAACAAGCTGTAATTGAACATAATGTTACAGAATTGTGACTTAACTGTGTCAGATATCTGTGTTTCAGTCATAAGTTTCAACAACTTGTGACCGAAAACCACTAGCACTTCTGTGTTTCATCGCTCCTACATCATGCAGAGTTCAAAAGAGGAAGCTGACAGTTCCAGTTAATTCTCAGCTGCTGGACCCTTTGAGGCCATATATACAGTATGAATGTTGTTAATACACATATTGTCTAGAAGAAAAGACAGTAACTGCAATAAACGAAAAAAGTAGTTACAAAATGTTTTAATGCACTTCATTTCTTCTTTCTTCCCCTCCAACCCATGGAAATACTTTTAAAGGAAAGACTATTTTCATGACCCTGTGGAAACAGTAGTTCGCTGAAAGGCAGGTCAGTGGTTCAGGGTAATACAACTGCTGAAAGAACCTCAGAATAAAGGTTATTACACAAAAATAACCCTTTCTTATTTGAGTTGTCTACAAGAGACTGCCCTTAGAGACTGTAACGGTGATTAAGGGCTATACAAATAAATGTGATTTGATTTGATATCTTAAAGCATTAAGGAGTTACAGCAGTTTCATTCATGTATGCAGCAAGGTGCTCCAAAATGTAATGAGATCATCTACTCTATACGGGGTGCCTGTGGCGTAAGTATGACGTTTCTATCATGTATTGTTCTTGAGTTACTGTGTTCACAAGAATGTGTCCACACACACACAAATATAATACATAAAAAATACATGAAAAGGCACCCTGGCCTCTTTCGGGGTGTGCAGCTCCTTCCTCTGTTCATGACTTTGATGCATTTCAGACCTTGAGAGAGAGAGGACTCTTTGTTTCAAAGTTGAATGTGAAAAATGATAATAAACCAGGTTGCTGCTAATGACACTATGTCAGGTAGAGGATGACAGATGGACAAACACTGTAGGCCTAATTCATAAAGCCTCATAATCCATAGCCTGCCGAACATGAGAGAATTTGCCTCGTCATATTGGAAATTCCTTCACAGGGAGGAAGTTTCACTGCAATTCATGTTTGCAAAACAGAACTGGTGCAATGCTGTGACGAAAAGCAGCTGGGAAGACCTGACAAAAACCAGGTCTTCCCAGCTGCAATAATACTTTAACAGTTAGTACAGTAACTTATCTGCAGTTAAGACCATAACATACTGTAACTAATGCTGACACAATGCTGTGAAGAAGCATTATAGCATCGATTAGAATCCTATTCTAAACTCTTGAGCTAAAATTGCAGAGAGATTTCAGGTTCAAAATTCCCTCTGAAATGTAACCCCATGTGTATGTCAAATTGCTGGGACAGTAGTGCATACATCACTGTGGTTAAGTGCTTGACGGCTGAATAATCCTGTGCATCCTTGAGCTATACCACTTTAGAACGATTCCATGCACTTACACTGAATACACAGACCAGTGCACACTGAAAACATGAAAACAACAGTCGGCAGAGGAAATGCAGTTGAAATGGTGGAAGACAAATTGCTCAACCATTGTATTGCCAGGCCAAGACAAGCCAACAACACCGAATCCTCGTATAACCACCAGAGAAAAAGACTGCAGGCGCTAAGTGATACCAAAGTTTTGAAGTTTCACAGCGGCTGGAGCAGAGCCAGCAGGGTGGCCTCCAACTGGACAGCATCCACCTACGCTGTGTTAGGCTATCATTGCTCCTACTCATTATTGCACAAGGGAACTGGACAGCTCTTACCAAAAAAGGACAGGACATGCACCATAAATATTCCACTCTGCAGATTACAGCCAGATAGAGTCAATGTGATACTGACCAGATCGGTCGAATAGGGGGGTGGTGTAAATAGCACAGCCAATGCAGTGATTATATTTTAGGCATTTATTGCTAAGTTATATGCTACAGAGTACAGACAGTATTATTGATGGCAGTGCACAGTTCACTAGTACCAAACAATGAATCAGTATTCCCTCCTTTTAGAGCATGCATCCTCATTCCACCTCTCTCATTCATTCTTCTGAGAAGAGGTCCAGCTTCCTCATCACAAACCTCTCCCCTGTACCCTTGAGCCACTGTGCATGACTCAGCTGTTTTCAACACTGGGTCCAGGAGGACAGACAGGGGGTGGACTGCATGCAGTGGTATAGTCCACACAGGACTGGAGCTATTCAGCCCTTCCTAACCCCCCTCTGAGAGAAATGGGATGTCTGAAAGTGATTTTTCCTCAGTGTGAATCGCCCAAGCAGCACATTCTGGCCAACAGAGTTAAAGAAATTATTTTGATAGGTGCTGCATGGTTCGTATCTGTCCGAGAATTGCAGGTGTATAACAGTGTGACAGCAGCTGCAGCAAACCCAAGGACATGTGGACTGAAGTTCTGCAGTTTAGGCGCAATTTACTGTTGGAGTTGAATGTGAATGGTCACTACTTCAAGTAACCTCATCTGACCTTTTGAAAGACTGCTTGGTGGTCCAGCAACTAAGCCTGACTTTAGAGCATCACACACACAAACACAGGCACACATCCATGCACACTTGCATAGGTTGTTGGTGTGTGTGTGTGTGTGTGTGTGTGTGTGTGTGTGTGTGAAAAAGAGAAAGACAGACAGAGAAACAGAGACAGGAATAGAGAGATATCAGGGAGGTTGTAAAACACACATTTCTGAATTTCAAAAATATCATGGATGTGTGAAAACCTAAAAAGTCGCCTGCTACTAATATGACCCTATAATAATACAATTCATTCTAGGTTGACTGCATTTCCTGTTTTCACGTTTGCATGGTTTGTATGTGGCCATTTCTGATACGGCTTATCTGCTTCCTCATAGTGATACATCAGATGAAACGAGGAGGAGCCTGCAGCCAAAGCTTCGAACACAAATGTCACAGTGTTGTCATCATTTGAACCAAATATTAGTGAGCGTTTGTATAATTACAGTGCAACCACTCTGCCCACAGCATCATTTACAGTAACAGAGGGAGAAATACTGCAGAAATCGAACAAGAGAAAAGGCCATGTTACTGGCCATCATTTGGCTGCTGCAGTGCACACTGGGCTGCTGAAGCTGCAGCAGTAAAACACTTGATGATACACAGGCCCGACGCGGATCAGATCAGCCACATATGTGCAAAAAAACTCAACATTTGCTGGTGTTTTTGGGCAATCGTCAACGGATGGCTTTTCGTGCAACCACTCACTCTGCGTATCCCGTCCGCCACGGAAGCCTGCTGTCTCTCTTTAACGTGAGCACCGGCCGCGATGCATGCTCGGTGGAGTACTGCAGGAGCTCCGGGGTGAGGTCCAAGAAATCCGGCCGACCGTAGGGGAACCGAGGCGGCAGGCTGTCCG
>OOFE01027995.1:0-13316 GCA_900323365.1 Monocentris japonica
GACCTGCTCCAGTTAATAAATCATAACCAAAGTTGGCATCTTACAGAAACAGGGGCAACTTTTTTATAAACTGTACAGGCTAAAGAGATAGGGAGAAAACTATGGAGAGAAAAATGTCTCAAAATTATTTGTAAATTCACATACCATGATCCACAAATATTCCACGATTTACAAACGTGTTTTGCGATCCACAAACACAAAGTTCCTGACTCCTGACTTGTAAGTTGGCATTTAAATCAATGTGCTATGATTTGGACAAATAGATGTCTATTTGTAAATATATCGTTTGTAATTTGTAAAAATACTTTATACTGTGTGTGTGCATTTCTCATGAAATGTCATTTGTAAATCTACAATTCTGCGTGTGAAGTGTTGAATCTGCATTTGTGGATCGACCAAGACACGCATTCATTCCTTCTTCCAATGACGTCATTTTGAGACGTTCTTTTCGCTCGTTTGCGATCCACACACAAATAGCTCTTGATCCGCACACAAATTGCCCCCCCTTTTCGACAATGACATCCGGTAGGCGGCAGTGTTGTTCAATCAGCCTGTGAGCAAGTCACACATTTTTCTCTCCATATCTGCGTGGCTGTGTGGATTTATCTCAGTTAGATTAAACTGTGGAAACAATCTTCTCAAGCTTTGTAATACCCGAGTCAGCAATATTTCTGTGAATTATTTGATTACGATTCTTACACAGACGGGTTGCTGATGTGCGTCTTGGAATCGTAACCGTGACGGGCATACAGTAAATTTACATTACAGAAATGCTCCTTATTATCACATCAGAGGAAGGGCTCCACTATAGTTCCCTGTCCCTCGGGTGAAGATGTCATATGCGGTTGAAATATAAATACAACCTGTGCCCTGCCTGTAACCTGTGTTTGGTTTCCACGAGGAGGGGAATGGAGCTGCATGTCGATAAGGACATCAGTCATGATAATAGCCACAGTATGTACATCCATGTCAAAATAGAAGGATGTGACATTCGCCCTTGGCCCCCACAGATTACGGTGGCAGGCATGTACAAACAGCATGGCCACTAGGGCCAACTAATCCTCCTCCGTTGCACTTCAGTTTCTGTCTTCGTCCATTTTCACCCCCACGCCGCCCCCCCCCTCCAGCTCAACACTACACGGCCTGAATCCCAGGGACGGTTTATTTTCTGTAAGCTTTTAATGACATGCACTGACAACGCGTTTGGGATTTCTCACAAGCAGCGCCTAACAGGAAATCACTCCAACACCAGAAAACATAGGAAGTCTTTGTGGATGATAGGGGGGCGGGGGGCATTCATTTAACAACCACACCAAAAATACTGGGCTGGGTAATGACAGCATTTCGTTTTTTAAATGAATCGATAGACTTAGGGTTGTTTTAGGCCGAGAGCTAATTATCAGCCTCTCTGAAGACCAGATGCCGGGTCTCATCGTGAAGTCTGCTCATTTTAAGAAACGCTGCCATAAGATTTCCCCTTTGTATTCCTGAACACAGTCTATTTCTGCATTTGCTGATTTTCACATTGAAATTCCATCATGAACACAACCGTGATGATCTGAGCTCTTCCTTGTCTTTATCAAACTATTTGCTTGACTTGCTCATTCTTAGTCCCAACAGCTCCTGCTAATACAGCATTGTAGACTGGTACACGAATAGCGTCACTACTGACAATGTAAAAAACCCAACTTTCCCATTCGGTGATATCCATTTATTTAGATTTATTGAGATAATACTGACATTTGTCATCAACGATAGTCACCAGGCTTTGAAAACAACAGATACCATTAAAACAGTTTGACAGAACTCAGCTTGTGTCATATTAAACTGCTGTTTTGACCCCTGGTGACTCCTTGTCATTACATTATTCCTGTATTGTTATTTTGCCTTTTCATGTATCAAGCCTTTGAAAAGAAGACTTGATGCTCCAACAAACTTACGAGGGCCAAACAATTGATAGTTTCAAATCAACAAAACCTCAAAAAGAAGAGATATCTGCTCCATAAGGCTAAAAGGAATGGAAATGCTTATGATCTCACTAGCTCTTCAACATAGATATGCATCAAGAGTCCTGTGGCTCTCTGTGGCAAGAAAATAACAAAAAATAAAGTCACATCACATGGTTTTGTTTTGAGGGTGTTTTTTTTTTCTTGTGCAACCCACAGTCATTCACTCAATAAATAGATTCTGGGTTGAGTCTTCTAGTCCATAGGAATAAAACTATAATACAAAGAGAAATTTGGTGGGCAGTACAGTTCAGAGACAGCTACTGTTGATGCTGGATCTGAAATCAGTAGTCCTGTTTGAATACGTAGTCTCACATGTCCCCTGGTCATCTCTCTCCATTCGCTCAGTGGAATGTCAGTGATTATTGTCCTTATTGGTCCCTGGTTTCCACCAATCCTCAAAACACATTATATCCAGTCCTGCGGTGTTGGTCAAGGAAGTGATGTCTGGTTCCAAACAAGGTTATCCTGGAAACAGAGGACTATCGGGTGACCTAGACGATAGGGCAAATAAAGAAAAAAATCTGAGTTAGGAAATAGAAAAAGAGGAATTTGCGTCCGTGACGCTAATGAATGCTAAGGAGAAAAGGGATTTGAGTTATTAATGATGACACGCAGCAGTGGCAACACTCAAAACTAGTCCTGTTTGAATTACAGCATGACACACACCCACTGGGAGAGTAGTGCGATAATTACATCTACTTACTCATTCCAATAGATCCATGTTTGGCTAAGTGTAGTTGTAGAATTATATTTCAAAACAGACAATCCAATCCTGTCAATCCTGATCCCGTCTATAAAAGTGGTGACATGCAATCCTTTAAAAAGTGTCATAATCGCTAACACTTATGCTGTCAATCATTTCTAAGCTTAGGTGTCACTATTTTCAAATGGTGGCTATCTAATGCAAAACAAACCCTCCTTCACGTGCCTTTACGTCAATAGTTATATTGTATAAATGGGAAGACATTGTATCTAATGTCAATAAGAATAGTATTATTCACAATGACATTCTGCTGGAATAACTATTCTCAGGCATTTTCAAGCGTATTAATCTAACAGATTGCAACCAGGTACAGCTCGTACTGCTCTTACTTTAGCATTGTTCTATAAATACTCCAGTGGCTCTGTTTGTCGGCTTGCCCTTTAAAAGTAGAACACACAGAACTTTTTGACTTGCCCTCTGATGCAGGAGGTACTATAAGAGGAGTTGTGCGCACACACACACACACACACACGCACACACGCACACATGCACACATGTATGTGTGCATGTTCCTGGTTGAATTTCCGCACCCATTCAATTAGCAGTTGGCGGGGACTCAATTGTTTACCCCGCCCCAACCAGGACGTTCAAGAAAAAGATTCTAATATTGCGGCAGAGTGTGATCTTTCTGTTCCCTAGCAGTGCAACAGAAGAGGCGCTGCTGACTGTTTGGGGAGGCACCATCTAATTTTCACTTCAACGTGACAATCCTCAGGAACTATGGCTGTGGAGAGAGAATATTGTAGCAATTTGGTCTGCTTCAAAGGCAGCAGCAGGATGTAGAACGAAGGCACCGACATACATACGTACAAGAAGTTATGCCAAGCTATTTTGTCACATTATTTGCAGACAAACTTTACTAGCATGGCCTCCGGCATATTTCAGGTGGCAGCAACATCTTCTATAGGGGTGCCATAACTGAGAGTCAACTGAGAGTCAAAATAAAAAACATGTCAGCTAAGAACAATTACAACCCTAATTACAAGGAGAGCTTGGAGAGAGGAATGTCACCTCATCCAACACTGACGGGCAAAAATCGACATTTAAAATACATACAATAAAAAGGGATGCACAGTGAAACCTCATCCAAGCAATTAGCATGCCAGTGTGTTGTGGATGTCACTGTGAGGGTTATCAGTGGGTAAACACACAAAGGGGAACCGAAGGGGAGAACAGAAGGCAGCTCCTTAGGGTTTGATGCTTAAGCTGTTTCGGGATGAAAGACCACACTTGACTGGTCAGCTCTAGATACAAAGTCCCATTGACAAATAAGCTAAGACCCTACCCTTGATGGAAAACCATTGAACGTGTGTGTGTGTGTGTGTGTGTCCTATCCTTGACATTATCTAGGAGAAGCAATACAAATCCGAGCACCTCTGAACATCCAGTCTTGACTGCATGCATGTTGCCTAACGGACAGTTTTTGAGGTGTAGATTGTAGATACTATTTCACAGTCTTCATAGTCCTAAAAGCCCAAATTGCAGGGTCAGTTTCAGCCGCCAGACATGTCCTAATGGACCATAAGAAACAAATCATTGTTCGACAGAATGATTTAGCACCTCTTTCCAGGCCATCCGTCGACGAGCTTTACTGATAGAGATGCCTCATGGTATCACTCAGCCCTTTGACTGTTAGAACCTTTTTAAACACATACCACATTTTTGTCTGACTCAATATTAAGTATAGAAACAGAAAGCACCTTATGGTTGGCTTGGTTCAATTTCAGCTACATCATCATTATTGGTGAGCTACATTGTTTTTGGTGTTGGGGGGAAATGAAAAACAAGATATCACACAGCTTTACATCCTATGCCACAGAAAATACCTCGAGCTCAAGTGCTATTTGTATATACTATGTTGGTTAGGCCTTGGTTTGAGGAATGTGATGGGGACAGAGCTGGTGTTTAAACAGCTTAGGTTTAAATTGGAGGATCTGCAGGTGAACCCTCTCATACTTGTGAGTCTTGCTAACTTCATATAGAAACAGCAGGAGGGTCAATGTTCACAAAAATATCTTCAAATTGAATCAAGTAGTCTATACGAACACACTGTATTGCTCAGTATCAGGCTATGTGAAGGCTAGAGTACATACCCTACACACATTCTAGCATGCAGTACAGTGAATTTCAAGCACACTTTCATGATGTCTTTGAAATCAAATCTGCCTCATACAAGCCATCCATCTCCAACATTCAACATATTTTCTAGTCTCATGGCACCTGTCACGGGGACAGGCTCCACGGTTCTTTTGCCTGCTGCCATCTGATTGATAGGAAGCGCTGCTGAGGTTAATTTCTGACATTACCAGCAGGACTATAGGACCAGCTACTCTTTGTCATGGGGACATGTCAGGGGCCTGCAGGGGTTTAAGGCATCTGATTTACTGAGGTGACTTCATCATGAGGTGAAACGACACCATCATTCTTTATCAACAATGTCACAGCGGAACACCAAAAAAAGAAAGGATTTATAGCACTGCATGTGGTGAACAATTGATTTGGAGAGTTTTGAGAATCCAGTGAAAGTATTGTCTTTTTTATCGACTATATTTCAAAGAGAAACATAATATGTTTAGTTTTGTTGTAAAAGTCTTTTTATAGGAGCAGGTGTCACTTTTTCCAGATGTTTAGATTGGGCCCATGATAATTGTGCGGGAAGCCTTGGCACAAAGCCCTCTGGCATATGCTGACCCTCCCTTGCTGGCTCTCTGTGGGAGGCACCGTGACAGTGAACATGGAGGGACCCCCGCTGACTCCCAAATCAAAAAAGAGTCAAGGTTCTGACGGGTTCTACTAGCCACCTGGACCCCTGCTTGTCTCTGCCTCTTTTTCTGCCTTCCCGCAGCTGTGTGAGGGGGCATGAATTATTAACCCGGCTAAAATAAAAAGCTCTGCTTCATCCAGGCCTCCTGTAGCCATGAATAATGGAAGAGGCAGCTCAAGTACAGGCGTTTGGTGAGTCAAACACTGGGCTGTGATGGATGGCGAAGGGCCCAGTGTGTCACCCCCAAGCCCCCCCACCTACCATCCACTACGGGTCTACCACACCCTGAAACCCAAAACACAGGCCCAGATAACCTCTATTAATCTCTGGAAGAAGTACAGCCGGAACACTCCTGCCCTGCTTTAGCACACCCCGCTTGACAATTTGACTTCCTGGAGGGTTGTTTATTTGTTGTTTGTTTTTCTTTGTCTTTTTCCTCCCGTTGCTCGGCCTTTGTTTTGTTTCTCACTGGCACTTTTGAAGTAATATCTAAGCCTGCTCTGACTTTTCAAAGGCAGGACCCGACCCAAGCCTGCTCTCTCATCCTTGCGGCAAAAGCAAGTGGGTCAGATGGATGCATGTCGGTGGGTTTTCTGCGCAAGCACCAATACTGGTACGTAGTAGTATATGATTTCCATTTTGTACCAATGAAGACATGTGCACAATCTCACTCTGCATTAAACAAAAGCTTATTGATTTCCTATCTGCAAAGTTGTCATGTTATGTACTTCTATACTTCAAGTCGCACATAAACGACCAACTGAGAATTAGTCTCATGGCAATATTGCTTCTATATTTACAGCATCACACATTTTTGTCTCGATAGAAAAAGTGTTTTTTTTTTATCTTATCATCTTCAAGAGAACAGATTTGACAGATTTGTTCTTTCAACCGCGCTATTTTGCTTTATTTGAAATGATGCAGTAGGTCTACGCTGAAACAAGATAAGTGTCTTGTTGCAAATATTAATGTGGCATATCAAGTATATTCATGAATCATCTTGTTACTAAATATTCTGCTTTGTAGTTGCTGTCTCTCTAAAGAAATGTAATGATTATTTAATATTAACATTTAATATTTAATGATTGATGAGGATACTGGCAGTATTGCATGTAACTACTTAATAATGAAAAAATTGGAATTAAATGTTGACTGCCATAAACACAATATGTTTTACCAGACTAAAGCTACTTTTAAAAAGCAGTTTGAGTACATCCAGACTACATTAGGAAAATTCATCATAATACAAAAAATCTGTAATATGTAAACACTGAGACCACAAATCAAATCAAAACCAAACCAAATCAAACTCTAAGCTGAAGCTCCAGATGATTTGTCTCAGGTCACACACATAAAAACAGGAGATAATTAAGGCTTGTACACACTTTCACTTCAAAAAGGTTTTGAGTTTTAGGAGAATTGATTTCGTTAAAACTTCCACAAAACTGATGCAAAATGTAGTTAAACTGTAGTTGAACTAAACTCACTAAACTTTGTTTCCGTCGTGAGCTTGGAACTCATCTCTCCAAGAAATACTTCACTGACTCTCCCCTGTGAATCATATCCTCCTCCACTTGCTCTAATATGGTCCTATTTGAAGTTTAGAAAATCTTGCTTCTGTTATTTCTTTTTCAAGCACTTCTCTGGCGCGCCCCCATCTGACATGATCATTCAAGGGCCACAGTATTGTTTTGCTCCATCTATTGTCAGGGCACTGACCCTTGCACTCCTTACTATTTGCTAAATACAAATAGAAATATATATGTATTTTACTACACCCACCTTGGTTGTCTTTACTTTGTTTCCTGTACTGCAGCTCCATCCTTTCAGATCTGGCAACACTTTACACTCCTCCCCATCCATGCAGGGGTGCATCTGGCACCACCACTTCTGTGCAACTATAGATGCTGCGAGGAAAAAAAGGAGAAATACAGTCAAAGAAGAATCCATATTACCAAATATTACTGCTTAGGTTACATACCCTTTTCAAGTGTAAATCTGAAGCAACAACAACAAGTGAACCACTCAAAAGTTTTCTTTTGTGTCAGAGAGAGTAAAGAGGGCCTCTTTTGATCTCTGGCTGACAGTGGAGACCCGTCACTCTTGCCCCAGTGTGTTTTCAGGAGTGAATTACAGGCTGTGGGTCAATGTCAAGCCGTCGAGTGTTGTGAGCGGTGTGAGCGAGGAGCATGTGTGTGTAGGAGGGGTAACAAAGCGAGCAGCAGATGTTGGTGCGTCAAGGTCTCACGTTGCTCTGAAGACGCCATGGAAGAAACAGCTTCCCTTGACATTTCTAAAGACTGTCAAAATGGAGCAGGCCCCTGTCACGGCCATTATAGCAGAAAGGAAGAGATAGGGATTGATTCACCTGAAACACAGGCCATTGTCAACATGTTATTAAATGACCTGGCCTTCTCTCCTCCTCCAGTGAACACAAGGTCTGATATGGCCTCATAGCCAACAGCAGACAAAGGGGTGAATGAATGAACTCGTGGGTGATCCAATTTGAAGGATGATAAAGCCTCTGGGAAACAGTTCAGCAGGATGATGAAACTCCGTGCAGAAAATCTAAACATATATTTCAATAAAGCGCTCATAGCCAAATAATCCCATTTTAAAATAAAAAATAAAGCACAGTGACAGGTGTGACGGTTTGCATGTACCGTACCGCCTTCCTGCCCTAATCAAAAATCAGTTTTCAAATCATTACCAGAAATATAATAAGAATCCTGCCATACCGTCCACACAAGACGGAGCAGCTCTTGTTGTTCCCGCCACCTGTCCAGGGAAGCAGGAGCATTTGACAGTCTGGGATCTCTCTTCGATCTTGTTCTTGTTGCAGCAGCGGTGTGCAGCGATTACCTCGCAGGTTCCCGCTTTCACGTGCACTGGAGACACAGAGAGAGACGCTGGTGAGAACGCACACATAATTTCACTTTTGTTAATATTTCTCTGCACAACTACACTGTGACGATAACCAATCAAGCTGCATGATTATGTGATTATACGCTGATTGCTACTTTTCTGTCATGGATATTGATTCTTAAATAATTCATCTTGTGAGTCCTGATGCTTGAGATAAAAAAAAAAAAGAGCACCACACAATGTTTTGAGGTAAAGGAGCAGGAAACACATCAGACCCATGTAAATAGTGAGTCCTTTTTTGATGAAATGGTGACCTCAAAAGAACTTGGCGAAGACCTGGGTTGAAGTGGGTGAGCGGTGTTTGGATAGCCAAGCAAATAGGTCTGCAACTCACTTGGCATATGAATCTCCAATGTTCATGCCTAGGACGTTCAGCACACAGGGGTTTTTCTTGCCTACCAGTTATGTATTATACATAGAGATGCAAGGAGGCTGTTTTTAAAGTACTACATACAGTGTAGTATACACAGTGGTGGGAAAATGGTCAATAGTAATGCGTCATGTAGGAAGAGAGATTCCTATTTTGTCTGCTGTGATGCTCACACAGGCAGGTGCTGAATCATTAATACAGTGGATAAATATAGCTCTAAAGATGGTTGAAGGCATACACATTTTCTCAATGGTTTGCATGTTTGTTTCCATGCCTCCTTTGGTATTTGTTTGAAACATTTAATCACAATGGCCACTTGAAATTCAGATCATTCACCAATTGGAGCTGCCGGACTTCCATTCCCAGTGTGGCCATATACCTGTCAAAGTATCCTTGAGCAAGATGCTAAAAAGAGAATTTCCCCTTTTGGTTATGAATGAACTATATTAAATACAAAAAACAAAATACATACTACTAGAAAAGCACATGATAAACATCGCTGAACTGCTTATTTAGCTGAAAACACTTTACAATTACGATTACATGGGCGTCTGTTTCATTCCCATTAAGTTAGATCAAATATCAATACTGCTGTCTATTTTATATTCATTACTTTTCTACATAGACTCATCTCCATTCTGAGAGCATTGTGTATTTACACATAATAGTTAAGGTTGGATGAAAAAAAAAAAAAAACATTGAAAAGTTTCAACATTCTTTTCAGATAAACCTTAATTATGCCTGTAAAGATTTTCAATTTGGAACTTGACTTGAAAATAGATTGAAGTGCGCTTCCATCTTCCCATTAGTTAGCAATCCAGAAATCTCATCTACAACATTAAAAACATTTTGCTTCCAATCAATAAGGTGCTATTCACATTCCCACAAAAGGCAAGACAACAATTGCCGATTGAGTGCTTTTCACCGAACAGAAACTTACTGAGGCAAAAACAGGTCAGGGTCCTTGCCCTTGATGTGATTATCTTTAAGCCACAAACACGCCCCCTCGGTCAAAGTTAATTTCAAAAGTTGGAATTGCTTGGATATTCAAACTTTGTTTAAGAGATAGATTCGGCTGTGTGTGGGCGATAGGCAATCACTAAAGGTGCAGAAGAAGAGCAAAGACAATCATACTAAATTGGTTGATTATAAGAGAAAACAAATAACATGCCTTGGTGCCAATATCTAGAAAGCACTCAACAGGGCAGCGTTAAGAAGAAAACAGACTATAATATAATACTTCTCTTTTGTTCCCTCAAAATAATTGAATTAACTGGTAAAAAAAAAAACACTGTGTCAAGGGGGAGCTGTCAAACCCAAAGCCTATAAAACTCCTCAGCCATGTCTGCTAGTCTTGTGAGGTGATGTGGTTCATCGGCTATAACTTTGCCCTAAGTACGCCCACTCTGCTATTTGTGGTGTGAAAGGAGAAAAGAGAGCTACAGCATGGGCTGCGGCGAGGTCTAGCCTGGGACTCTCAACTCATTAAGGTGCAGGAAGCGGCTGGCTGGGGCTGCTTGTGTGTGAACTGCTGATTAAAACCGGAGTTGCTGGCCAAGGTCACTGACTCTGGGGCCAGACCAAAAACCACCATGCAATGTGGGCAGGACAAGAGGTCAGAGACCAGGGCACAGCAGTGAACGCTAGCTGGTAACTATCCATATAAGTGGAAGCAGCCATGAACTGTCTGCCTACTGCGCTTGTCCTATATTGGATTTGGGTGAGAGACAACTGAGCAGTGAAGCACATGGGGAAAGATGGCTGGTTTTCAGCAATTAGATTATTTAATTTAATAATAGTTACGTAGCCATTAATTATTTAGAGCACTCGCTCACCAGATTATATACGATGTAATTAGGAATGTGTTTCTTCACATTTCCTTTGAGACACACACACACACGTATGCATTTCTAGGCTCAGAGCTGCAGCTCTGGAGCAGGTGGGAGGTCAACGTCTCGCTCAAGGTGACTTTGGCAAGTACAGACCCATTGGCTGTGATGGGGATTGAACCTGTGACTCTTCAGTTGTGAAAGTGTCCATCTAACCACTATAGGTCACCCTGTCACCCAGTTCGTGGTACAAACAGGCTTTTATATGTGGGGTGCAAGGAGCAACCGAGGGCATTGTGTCAAGGGTAACACGTAGCATGGAGAGGAGGAGAGGAGCAGCCTGCTCTCTCCAGTGTGCCTTGTGCATGCCCAGGCAGCTGTGTAAATGGCACACAACACCTGTGATCAATATGTTTCACTTAAAGCACTTAGAACTGTCATCGGTTAGGATCACCAGGCCCCTACGTCAGCAGGAAGGAGAAATGAGAGAGAAACAGAGAGTCAAAGAGAGGAAAAGGGACAAAGAGGCCACTAATGAGGACTGGCGTGAGGCCCAACCCTTAAGCCAATCACTCTGAAGCACGGCGTGCTGCTCTACAATCATATTCATTGAATCCCTGGATCAATGCCAACATGTAACCAGCGCCATGCAAGATCTGGTCATAAGTCATGCTACTAGAGGGGGAAAAAAGAGAGCGGTTTGCCGTAATCACCCCCCTCTTTTCTCTAACAGCTACTGTAAGGCAGGTTTTTATGGAGGCGCTCGCCTTAGCTTAATGGCACAAGAGATAGTTACATCGAATCCTCCATATTGGTAAATGTAGAGCAATGATTTTACCAGTGATGTGTTTGTTTAGGTTGTCTCCTAGTTTTTAAGGCTCTGCAAGAGCACATAAATCCCATCCAATAAAGAGGAAATAAAGCACCGTTTTTTGTGTCCTTGTGTTAGTAACTCAAGGAGCAAAAATGTATTTTAACATTCAAAAACATGTCTGGTCCACACGTCAAAACTGATGCAAAAAAAATGTACCCGTCCAGGTAAAATGTGCTTTTAAGCTGTTCTTTTTCATCCAAACGTAAAATTATCACGACATTGTAACACCATCCTGTTTGATCAAATCACAGCTTCTCCCTGCGCCAGAATAGTGTGTCCCCCGTGAGCAATAACTATGTAGCCGTGGTATGTGAAGTATAACAGCTGTATTAAGAGAAACATTTCAACCTAAATTCAACCAGTGGGGATGAAATGTAGCTGATGAGAAACAATGAATCTGACAAGCAATCAGCTGTTCAAAACCAATTCAGGAGATTTACGTGTGTAACTACTACGTGTCAAACACCATGAACCTCACAGCGCCATGCATTATTACTTCATGGTGATTGGTGGGTAAATCTAAAAGTGGAAAATATAAACCTGTCATTTTTTCTGAGGGTATAGGGCATTTATAAATAAGCCAGTGCAGTGTGAATCCTCTGACACAAAAAAAGGAAAACCTGACAGATACACTCTCTTTTCAATTTGCTTATTTTACTTGTCACATTGCCCAGTGCATTGTCGTTGACTTGATGTCATGAGGAGTGTGCCAACATAATGACAAATGGCAGACAGGAAAAAGAAAACCATTTCCCCTGAGTTTATTTCTGAAATCTGTTCATGAGGAAATTTGAATTCGCAACGCATTTGCTGGCCCTTTTGTTTTCAAAAGCGTGTCTCACATTATTTATTTTTTTACATTATGAAACTGTTACATAAAGGTAGCATGAGAGTCAAGCAATAAGACATTCTACAGGGAGTAAAAACATTTTCACATAAGGCTAAATATTCCTTTAATTCAACAGCAACTGCCAGTCAACTGCAGCCCATTCACTGACTATAGCATAACACTATTGGCCCGACTTGATTTCATGCTTCACTAGTTACTTTGATTATACAGTACTGTGCAAAAGTCTTAGACACCCTAGATGTTTTTATATAAATTTGGTCTAGTGTTTTACATTAGTGCTCTTTCTCTTATTTCATGATATTTAGAAACTTAATTTCATTATTTTTAAAAGCATCTTCACTTTACAAATGTTTTTACATGTACCTAAGACTTTTACGCAGTACTGTACATCCATGAATTTTGTTCCAAAATGAGATATCCACCATGAAAAAAAGTGACACATACAAAATGATCAACCACACTAAACTTAAAAAAAAATTATGTTAAAAAAAAAATTATTGTTATGTAATTTATGTCTATAGTTGACAAAATTATATTACTGATCCATCCATCTATCTATCTATCTATCTATCTATCTATCTATCTATCTATCTATCTATCTATCTATCTATCTCTCTATCTCTCTCTCTATCTATCTATCTATCAATCTATCTATCTCTCTATCTCTCTATCTATCTATCTATCTCTCTCTCTATCTATCTATCTATCTATCTATCTATCTATCTATCTATCAATCTATCTATCTATCTATCTATCTATCTATCTATCTATCTCTCTCTCTCTCTATCTATCTATCTATCTCTCTCTCTCTCTCTCTCTCTCTCTCTCTCTCTCTCTCTATCTATCTCTCTGTCTGTCTGCCAGTCTCAGATCTTCTCTCTATTATCTCTCCAACGCAGACAGAAAGAATAATTGCACGGTGGCAGTGCTGA
>OOFE01027998.1:0-15641 GCA_900323365.1 Monocentris japonica
CCATTATTGAATTGCAGTGAAGACTATATTACTTTAGAGTGAGATAAAAGACTACATACAAGACGGATGGGTGGGGGACATCAAACAAGACTGTGTCCGGATTGTGCCAGGAGTAATCCGGCTGAAGGCAGCGCTGATTTCCCCCAGGCCAGGTGCCATTTCTCCTTGAATAATTCTTATGAGGAATCCGACAGCAGCTCTGGCTTTGTGCCTTTATTTGTATCATCTCCTCTATTCCCTCTATCGTACCCTTTCTTTTTTTATCCTCATCTCGCCCTCTCTTCTATCTTGTTGCTTGGATTGCTGTTGCACAAAACTCTGATGTTATGATTGGAATTCTTCAAAATCGTTTAATTTCATGTGGTGTGCCCTGGGCCGGGGATGTTTCTCGACTGTGAATGGAGAGGGAGGCCCCTCAGGGGAAATACTCGCGATGGTGTTTGGACGGTTTGGCCTAGAATGCAATATGGATCGGAGAGAAGCCATCTGATGTTGAGGAAACATTTGGCACCTTCTGTCGTCTGCTGAACTTGTTTGCAGTCAGAGCAGTCTTTGATCTCTAGACAAAAACAATGTAAGCAGATGCTTTGTGTTTGCTCACTCCGAACATCTTAGGCTGCAAAAAGGCTGACAGGTATGATGATAATGTTGTCTGTGAAGTAAGGGGATTATTCTTCACTTCAAAGAGGAAATTACCAACCATGAAAACTCTGTATGAAGCACACACAGCCTGTTCTCATCAAATTTGGAGTTATAGTTACTAAAAATACTGCGCCGCAATTTTGTATGATATCGTAAGAATCGAGTGAAACCTTTTTATGGTGACTGAAACAGGCTGCAGTTTGACATTGAAATAGTGCAGTGGAAAGTGAGGGCATGGAGGTCAGGGTGGTGGATGTACACACTCTGGTAACCCCCGGTTCAAGACCTGAACCTGTTTTCTGCAGCGAGTTAAGTTTTCATTTTCAGCAAAAGTTGTTCTTATTTAACCATGACCAAAACCTTACCCTGACCTTAACCGGATTGTTTTAGTTGCTTCAACCTAACCTTAACCTGAACTTTAATCAAAGTTATTAACCCTTAACACAAAGTTGTTATAGTTGCTTAATCTTAACCATAACCATAACCTATATAGTGATATGGTTACATGGCTGGCCGTGCGTAGGAATAGTACAAATCAAGGGTGCATCAATTTTTTGATATACTGAATGTTGCATGAGAACACGTTGACTAACAACATTCCCCCTTCCTCCATTTCTTATCCGTTGAAGGGTGATAGCATTCTTTTGTAGCTGGCAGTGCTGAATGGCATTGGACTTGACAGTGATGCTGGCATGCCATTAATCAAATATATATGCATGGAAATCATCGAGGCGACCCGCCATAGGTTACGCTCAGGTGGAAGAGGAATAAAATAATTGGGGTGAAAAGAGGCTTTTTCCACCAAGATCCATTGCGATTCCCACTGAATTTGAAAAAACTACGCCGGGCTTGCCTCGACTTAATTCTGGAATCTACGTTGGGAAAACCTATCTATTTGGGTTGGTTCTCAGTGTTACAGTGCACGGTCATGACCATTTAGGATTCTTCCCATTGTGGACAATGACGTGTTTCGGGGGTAAGATGTCATCAGTGCCAGTGTCCTCTGAAAGGAATATCACGTTCTTAGTGCATCCCACGTGGGATGTTGGATTGCATGCATGTGCCGTTTTTGTGTGGGTGTCTGTTGACCAACACATCATCTTTGCAAGTGTTCAAGATTGAGTCATGAAACAAAAATATTAAAGATAAAAACTGAACTACCACATGATGGCAATTACGAAACTTGGTACACATATCTATTTTGATGAACTTAGTCTACAAATTTCATCAGCCTCCATGATGGATCTTCAAATAAACCAATTAAAAAAAACCAAACAGGTTTCTCCATCGAGTATCTGTGCCAAACTTGGTCCATAGCATTCTTGGGCTACCTGAAAACAACATGGACACCTTTGCACAAGGTAATACTACTAACTCTACATCCACATTTTGTCAACCACCCTCTTTCAGTGGCACTGAAATGTGGCTAATGTGGTTTATTGAATGAAAAAAAAAACAAAAAAAAAAACATTTGTGTGTCTCCAGTAAACACAGCAATTTCTTGAGATTCTGAGAGCACCGGTGGTGAGGACTACTTTCCTCCATCCTATAATGGATTGACTTCCCATTTAATCCCCTAGTTTGGGTCATTGATTACGAGCTGAATGCATGATGACCGCTGCGGCAAGAATAGCAATGCAAATAAACAGTAGTTGCTCTGTGATTAAAAAGCAGGCGGAAATGCCAAATAGATTGCCGCGTACATCCTAAGTCACTCCTCCCTGTTAGGGGTTTGGGGGTTTTGCAGCAAGACGGTTCCATTGTCTTATTTATCCGCTGACGTGATTCACAACACGATAATAATAATTAACTGAGGTTATTAATTTTTAATGAGAGACCTAAATGGTGTGCCCCAAGGGCCTATAACCTCTGGTTTTAATTAATATGTGGTGGGTGCACATTAGGCTTTCAATTAGAGTGGGGGGAATGGCCAGGCAATCACTGAGCGCTTTTAATCCATACGCTCATCAAGGGTCCAAGTCATGCCTTTTTAATCAAGCACTCCAGAGCTGAAAAGGAGGAAAACACACACATTCACTCAGACCAGCGAGAGTGATTTTGGACTTGTGTTCTCTGTAATGAACTTGGTTTAAGACAGGAACGTGGGATTCAGAGAGGAGGAGGAGGAGGAAAAAGGAAAGCAGAATCTCTTCCGGCAGAGGTGGTGGGATTAATTGAGGTGCAGATTAGACCACATTTGTTCAAATGCTGACAGCTGAAGCGTCACTTTGACAGCTGAAGCGTCACTTTGACAGCGGACACTGGCTCTCCAACGAGCCCAAATAAACACTTCCCTGGTTTACCACCCAAACAAATGGCTTTGCTGTGCCAAGAAGTGACACATTCTGTCGGCTTGCCGCAGGTGACTTGATGCCGTTTGTGAAAATGAGAATCCTGTGCCACGAGGAGGGACTCTGCACATGCATGTCGGCCAGGTGTGTTAGTACATCTTGTAAAACAAAAACACACACACACACACACCCTTTTTTCTCCCTCTCTCTGACCCTCTCTACAGAGGGTGCATCGCTCGTCAATTGACCCTGGCCTATATTGATTTTGACCGTACAGGCCTCCAGCATGACTAAATTGTTCAAATGCTTTCCTGTAGTGGAAAGAACATTGTTGTTTGTGAACCAAGGTAATCATCTCATCTATCTATGGCACGTCTTACACATATTCTCTGCTTCACGAGCACAAGTCTACTAGAAAGTGGAAGCTCGTTTAAGCTTTCTCTATGCTCTCTCATTTTAAAGACGCCGGCTAATGACCAGTGGGGCTACTGGGGTATTGGTACTTTACATGTGCTTGAGTGAGTTTACTGCATCTTGTGCATTTTTGTTCATCTAAGAGCAAAACACCAGACTGGTGGAGGAACGGTGGAGGTAGCTATGGAAAGTGGGTTCAGAGAACTGCCAGCTTGGTTACCTGGGAAGACAGGTATCAAAATGACAGGAGAGAAAATAGACTGGGCTCACTAACAGAGAAGGAAATGCTACATCAAAGATAAGCTACTCTCAATGAAGAGATGCCATACCATTACTCAGATCATATGCTGTAACATTGTTTTACCAGCTGAGAGTGGATGACATCTTGCCTGTGTGCTCCAAACCCCCAGACAGCAGCATTGTTTGAGTAGGAGTCCATTGTTAAAAGCACCATATTAATTAAGCCGTATACACATTTTCATCAAATCCACAATGTGGAATTTTTCTCTGAAATTCATTCATTCCTTGCTGCCACACATATGCACTTACATACTCACAAACACACACGCACGCACACACACACACACACCTTGGCTGTATAATGAAATATCCCAGGAGTCCTGGGGAGATGTATGCTGCTCAGCCACCACTGTGGAACCTTGTACATAAAAACTGAATAAAACAACAAAACCAGAGCAGGAGATACTTTGAAAACAGCCCTGACAAGTGAAGACCTAACACCGATCAAATGACTTCACTCTGGCTAAAATTAGAATGAATGGATGGGATGTCTGTCATCAGGCAATGGACATCAAGTGTTGACTTCTGAAGTGTCACTTTCATCCGGCATCAGAAAAGATGCTGCAATCAGAAAAAGGTGTACAATCTCGCTGGAACACATCTCAGTAAGTGTGAGAGGAGTAGCATCACCTAACTCTACCAGAACTAGAAACACTGTGTGTGCTTTTCTTGCACCGGCGAAGGAGGTAGAGAAAGAGAGATTGAGACAGAGAGAAAAAAAAAAAGGAGACCGACTGACAAACAGAGAGGTTGATAGATAAATAGGCAGACAGATAGACAGATAAATCGGGGGGGCGTTGGCAACAGCTAATGCACACCAGCAATTATGGGCCATCATAATCACAGCATCCAGTGACAACATAATCATAGCACAATCAGGTGGTGAATCAGTGGCAATTTGCAGAGTATCTCTAGAACTTCGAGGGTGAAATTCTCCATTTGTGCGCGGCAGGCTGAAAAGGTTTAATTATCGTAATGAGGGGGTGGCAGAGAAGGTAACTGCGACCTCGGCGTGCTTCAAGCCACCTATGAGACGACCGGCGGCTGGCATCGAGGGCCGCAGAACACCTGGAAGCCCGGGTTCCACGTGCGCCACGGTGAATTCCTCCGCGGCACCGGAGTTCGACGAGCAGGTGTCAAATTGGTCTTGATTGAGAAGACAAGGAACAGCAGATGCACAAGTTGTTCTTGGTAATCTGTCCTGTGATTTCCCTCTCCTGAGAGTCTGTGAGTGTGTCTGTGTATGTTAGAACCCTCTCATCTAAGTGTGTGTCTGTCTGTCTGTCTGTGTGCACGCATGCTCATACATGTGCATTCAAAGAAGTGTGATGATGTGCTGCATGAACATCTATTTTCCTTCCTACAGAGGCTGATTATCTTGCCAAGTTTTGGCTGCTGGCCAAGATGTGAAGATATTGATAAGCTTAGTGTAGGAACTTATGATGTATTTGTGTATAGGGAATGCAAAAAATAGAAATCTCCAAAGAGACAGACAAAAACAACGGCTGAAAATGCTCACAAAATTTTGGCTTGTTCACTGGAAAAAAAAAAAAAAAAAAACGGAAATACCTTTGGGTTATGTTATTAAACTTAGAAATGAACAACAAGGAAACTGAATTAATCTCCACCAAGAAGGGGAGCCAGATAATTCCAGTTCAGCAAATTGAATTGGAATGTAAATGTTAAAAATGATCCACATGCTGGCCCTGAGTTCCCTGAGTACGGGCTCCGAATTCAGTCTGCGCCTCTCCCTCCGTTGCTCAAATATGTGGATAACAACAAAATTAATTATACATATTAATGCTTGCTTGCCAATTTTTCATGCACATCTCCCCCCGAAAACGGCTTTCTTCAAAAAGCCGAACAGAATTTGAACTAACTAATCTCCGGTTGCCGGGGGGAGAGAAAACAAGCGCCTTTGAGGGAATAAGTTACATTCTGTTGCTGCGTTTACACGTGTGGCTGAGCACAGAACTTCAGAGCTGGCATTTCAATCGGGAGCCATCAGAGGCATCGTTGGCAGATAAGAGGAGTTGCACAAGCTACTCCGCTCTAAACTCTAATAGTGTCTTCGCACAGGGGATACACACTGCGTACAGTAGAACAAATCAAGGGGCTGCCTTAAGGCCTTGCAGGGAAGCTGAGCTCTTACTAACCAACGTTCTTGATGTGTTATGCTTCGTGATAACTTGATTTAATGGTGGCTAAACTATGAACCTCAGCCACCAATCACCATTAGGCAAACAACCACCAACATAAACAAAAAAGCAATTCTATTTTTTCTACTTCTCAACCCCCGTAACTTACAATGGTTGGACGCTACTATAGTACAAATATACACTGAGGATGTGTGTGTTTTGGTGTTGTTTTTACGGGTTCCTCGCCGTTAATCAAATCAAATTCTAACATGGCGAGGTGTCGCTCTGAGCAGGATTTAGTCTGGGGAATTACACACATTAGAGGCAGGGGCTTTACTCATCGCACTACAAAAGCCTCAATGACTGCAGATAGCTGATGCAGCCCCCACATACTGACATGATGCAAAACTACTGGATCACTCACAGTAACCCCAGGTGAATATCAGCCAAGTGTATAGTTTCACCATCATTTATCTCGTCATTGAGAGTGTAAAACCTCTAGCTGTGGTGTTATGATTGCCAAAAATGGACTATTTGCCTTGATGGATGAAATGCAGTCGCAGAAGTTTTATGATGCCGACGCGTGACTGAAGTTATGACCTTCTTATGTTGATGTGATAATGTACGATTCCCGCGGTGATGTGAGAGTGTCTGGTTACAACTCCACGGATGAAACTAAAAAAAAAGTACTTTTACGATGACGTACACGCACACAAGACTCTGGAAGAAAAGCATAAAAAGAGTTATGCCTTCAGTGCCGTCAGGGCCATTTGCTTTTGCTCTTCAAAACTCCTTTGTTATGTCAGATGTATTTGCTGGATAGCTCCCAATATCCTTAAGGCTTATTGGAGCACTACATCCGCACAACTCGCAGAGGACACCCAAAGATAACAGGGAAAGTTGGACCTCTTCCTAAAGTGAGGTATTACTGAGGCTGGCCGTGTTGTGTCGTTGGGAATTCGTAGCCACGGCATAACAGGCTTATATCACCTGGTGTAAAGATTCATTGGCGTGATCATTGGAATTGACTTTTAAGTGACCCGCTCGCTATAAAAATGAGGCTAATTACACTGGAATGGGAGAGTGTCACCTTTGTGAAAATATCTCATCTATTGATGCCTTCATTTTAATGACACGCGTGACCTTTGTAAGTCACACCCTTGAGCGAGACAAATACGGAGGGCAGGCGGCTTAGCTCATTCCTGAGAGCGAAGGGATGTTGAGCTGTGCCGAGTGTTGCTGCGAGCTTGCTTCATCTTTGGCGTTTGGAAAAAGCCTCCTACCTCTTTGCTTCCTCTCCAAGTTTTCAAATCTACCCCTGTCCACCCACGCTGAAATGTAAGAAATTTTAAGATTTGCTGTCGACCCGAATCAATAGATTATTTTGAAATTCAACGTTGTCTACAGTGATAAATGTGCTGAAAGGGCTCGGGAGCCACTCCTCCTCTGATGCGTACCCTATGCAACATCGTTTTATCACCAACAGTCATATATGTGTGACTTTGCATGAGCATAACATAAGGGCCTTTCAGCATGATGACTGACTGGCACCATAAAAACAGACAGAAAAAGAGAAGAGGTTCTTGGGGGGGCAGATCTGTGGCCGAGGGCAACAAATCATCCTGCTCCCTTCCCACAGGCCCGTTTCATTGCAAACATACATTTAATTCAATCATTTAATCTGAAATAGTTTCTTAAAATTGAAACAAAATTAAATGAAATAAGTAAAACTGCATTGAAAGTGGAAATGAAAGTGGGATTCACACTTGTTTTAAGATTTTCAAGACTAAATGTGAGACTAAATGACTTGTAAACACTCTAACATCTCCTACATGAAGTCTTCTTGATATTGTTCCTACTAAACGTCTCAAGGATGTTTTTAACACTGTGGGCCCTGGCATTTCACCTATTGGCAACAGCTCCCTGACCTCTGGGTTTATCCTGTCCAGCTTTCAGACCACGGTGGTTCAACCCTTACTTAAGAAAACCCATAATTTAAAAAAAACAAAACAATAAATGTATTTCCCTTTTACCTAAAGTTGTTGGGAAAGTCAGATCCTCTCACGAGCCAGACCGCATCTTGAGATCCTTCAGCATCCTGCCCTCCCGTCTGTTCCGCAGTCTAAACTCAAGACATAAGCAGTTTTCAAACTTCAAATCCAATAGCAGATCAGTATTTGAGTAAAATCAGAAAACTACACCTTAATGTGGTTCTATTCAGAGAGCAGGATAGACCATTTCAGCAGCTCTACTCCCCCCATATCAATCTACAAGCCCTCAGTCAGTGGCCACCATCATATTTGAATGACACTTCCGTGTTCAGGCAGAAATCACATCTACCCAAGCTAAATTGACGTGGACCAGTTTTCCATATCAGAGGTGCTCTCCACCAGTCAAGTGTGTGTGTATCTGTTTAGTGTGTGTGTGTGTCTGTTTGTGTGCGTTTGTGTGTGTGTGTGTGTGTGTGTGATCTCATTTCTGTATCGTTTCGGGGGTCTGATGCGTGCGTGGGACTCATGCCCACAGCGGAGAGTCAATCTGAGACATCTATTATGCACTTCATCAATCTTTTTGGACTCTTGACATTTCACTAGCTGAACAAATTGTCAGTTATCAAAACTCAATTTCAGAAATGACATGTCGAAATTCACTCCCACCCCCCCTACTCTTGCTCACTCTTCCCTTTCCCTCTCTCTCTCTCTCTCTCAGCATATGCCTCTTCGCATTCCCCTACTTGGCATCAGCAAGAATTTTCACACGTGCAGACACACACACACACACACTTAAACAGGAAGCATGCACATGTGTACAGAAACACTTGAAAGGACAAATGAAGTTCAGTCCTCACCCCCACCACAGCGTCCCACCTTTTCCTATCGCTTAAATAGCTTAGTGCCGGTGGTTTTGTATGCAAAGAGTTAACCGCCGGCGGAGTTAATCGCTCCTGGGCTACCGGCATTCTTGTGAGCAGATAAGGCTGTTTATAAATTGATTCGGTTATGCTTCATTGATAATAAAAGGAGCCAGGCTTTGTTTACCTAACAGAAACACACACACGCACAGCATGCCTTGTTTGGACCCCTGCTAAATGTGTGTGTGTGTGTGTGTGTGTGTGTGTGTGGATGTCTAAGTTGGTGAGAAAAAAGTTATGCGTGTGTCTGTATGTGTGTCTAAGAGAAAAAGAAAGAGATGAAGAAAGAAAGAAAGAAAGAAAGAGATGAAGAAAGAAAGAAAGAAAGAGAAACAGAAAGAGATGAAGGAAGAAAGAAACACAGAAAGAAAGAAAGAACGAAAGAGTCTGTCACCGGGCGGGAGTTGACAGGGTCAACCTTGAGGTACGGAGGAAGGGAGAAAATCATTAGAGTAAAGTAAAGGTGAAAGCAGGCAACACCGAAGGGGGCCTAATCCTTGTTCACTCCCGCTAATGAAAGTCATCAGTCACATTTCTATGCATACCAGCGTTGTGTGCAGGTGCAGTGACACACACACCAAAAACCTCAGCACGCTTGAACGTGCACACGCCAACACATGCATGAGCACAGTGCAACGTGGCCCTTTGTATCTCATTCAAACAAACTGCGGCTTACTCTCAGCCCGATTACGCCCACGTGATAAACTGTACGACTGTTTGTTTTTCCAAAGATTGACATTTCAGAACCATTTTATCTCGCGGGCTAATCTGAAAACCGTGTCACCTTCTTCATTTGGTGATGTCACCTAGCGTGTGACAAGCCATACCCCCCCCCCTCCCTGCAGATTCAGGTCTGGTACGTACTGTATCATTGCCAAAGATAAGCTTTAGAGAGGATTTCAAATCTTACACCTTACTTTCCCATTTAAAATAGTGACAGGAAAAAAAAGGCACAATAATAAAACTTTAGTTGAGAAACCCAGCCAACAAATCAGAACACTTGAGTGCCATATTTTCTTGTATTTTAAGCATTTTGCTCATGTCTCATCCAGACAGTGTAGTGCAGCAGTAGCAGTAGCCTCTATATATTGAGTGGAGAAATTTCATTGTTTCTCCACTATAACAGAAAAGTTATTATACTTAGACAGTACTTTTTTAACTTGACAGGAGCATTTTCAGAGCAAGCAGGGATCGAAGCTACGGGAGGCACGTGATTCGGAGTGGGGACACGGGTTGTGGAGATGAGTCGCCGTGATTTTCCCAGCTGCGCGTGAGGTGAACTCTACTTAGGGCTTTTCAAACTCCCTCCAAACAAGCGCAGTGTCAAATTTAATTTAGTGTTGCATCTGTCCACATAACCTTGACAAGTTTTTGGAATCATTTGATTAATCCCTGCCACTTAAAATTGCTCTACTGGTTTAATGACATTAGTGTTCCTTTTCAAACACCACCCCTACCTGCTGCCTGAGGAAGAGCGCCACACCTTACGGGACAGAGTTGTACCAAACAAACACGTCAAACTGACTGTTGGTAATTGGTCACATTGAGGCATGTCTGGCGTATTATGGTTTATATCACATTTTGTTTTGATAATTCATTAATTTTCTTCATTTTCCATACCTGCTTATTCCTTTTGAGGGGCATTGGGGGCTGGAACCTATCCCAGCATGCACTAGGCAGGGAAACACCCTGGGAAAGGTCACCGGTCCATCACATAGACGAACCCAAACGAGCATGCAAACTCGCTAAGCACTAACCACTCAGCCACCGTGCTTTTAATGTTGCGGCTAATTTACGTTCCCACTCTGCGCGGGAGCATGAGGGGGTACAGTGGATGACGGTATCAGTGGAGCTCTCGGCCTGGGGAGAGTAGTGGCGGAAGATTTACGACGATTCAGGAAACTCACCAGAGAAAGGGAGCGGAGAGCGAGAGAGAGGGAGGGCGGCAAAGTGAGAAAGAGGGAGAAGAAAACATTGACTGAGAGGAAAAGCTCCAATAATCGTAAACATCCGGCTCGTATTCCCAGAACAACGCGCCCTGTGTGAAGCTCATCAGCATTCAGCGGACCCCACCAGATTACTCGGGGCACTCTGTAATTTGCAATAAAAAAATAAAGATGACGCCAAAACAAAAACAAATGTGAGATGATACAAATTAGGAGGAGCGCGCTTGGTTAGTCTGTCAAAGCAGTAAATTTCCCCGCGCTGCGTGGAAAACTCAGGTCGCTGGGCCCGAGCGCAGGCTGGGAAATTAACGAGCTGTCTGTTTGCGCGATTTTATTCCCCTTGTATCTCCACCATTTTGCCCGGACAGTGAATCAATCTGCCTTTATGGTGACGATGCTTCAATGCTGGAAGTGATTACATTAAATTGATTGGATTCATTCTGGGTGTGAAAAGGGAGACATCACACTTCAACGTACTCCTTCCTGGGGAGGCCGACGGCCACAACTGTTGAATTCTGACACTTATTGGGATACGCTTTACATCCCCAACACGATGGCTTCACTTGTATGGTGAAGACAACATTTCACACCGCTTTTACTACACTGATCTACTATGGCGCATTTATCAAATGTGTCGGTCTGAGCTGGTTTATCAGCCGGACCAGTGATGTCACCCAAACCCAGGATGCTCGAAAGTGAAGCCAATCTTTTTCCCCCCGATGCCAGCGAGGGTCTCTCTCAGGGTGGAGGCTGCAGCTGCTGTCCGACACCACGATAAGCTGGACCCCTCGCTCACACCCTTCTCATTCCCCACGCTGGCTCATCACTTGGCCTTTCAGATTAAGAGAAAGGTCTTGTGGGTGACGCCGCATGGGAGCTAAATGCCACCCGCCGGCTTTCAAACATATACCTAACCTCTGTTTACCCTGATATGGAAGATACCCCGCACCAAAAAATGTTTGGAATGTTTACAGATCAAAATAGGTTAGAGAATGACACGCTTGCTGATGCTGCACTAACGTGGCAGATGACTCTTTCTGCTGTGCCCCTCTATCTATGCATCCATCCATCTAGCAATCTATCCTCCAACAGCAGAAAAGGCAGGGGTGGGGAAGTAACCCACCTGAAGCTTCTAGGTCAGCTCCCGTGGGACCTCACCCCGCATCCTCGAAACTTAGCCCTAACCTGGCAACGTGGTCTACTTCTCCTTGTCAGCATGCTGCACACAAGCTTTCCCTTGTGGGATGGAGTGCAGCACTGAGGGACTGTCATGAGCTGGACAGCTGTGTCCGACCTCTCTGCTCGCGTGTGCATTAGGCAATTTTCTGAGCCTTGTAATGGAGGGGAAACATGGTTCCTTGTCTTTAGAGCTGCATGCTAACCTGCTGTTTCCCCGACTGCTAAGCTGTCGTTTCCTCATGTCTCTGCTTGTGTTCCACTTAGGGCCAACAAAAGCAACATTATGGGTCACTGGTGAAGTCTCAAATGGTTAGAAATGAAAAGGCTACAAAGCCCACTCAGCTACTTTACAACATAAAGGCAGGACAGAAACAGAAAAAAGGATATGTCTGTTAAAAAATGAATCATATTTCTTCCAGTGGAATGAAAACACAAAAGTAAATCGCACATTGATCAGGCTACATGTCTAATCTCTTCATTGAGTTGGCTATATTAGCAACACCAGCATGTGCATGTGTCTTATCAACAGAGCTATTCTGCTGACAATAAGCATGCAGTGTACCATTCTTTTCAGAATTTGTCTGTCATCTGTTTCATTTATTTCCAAACAGGCTCTGATACGGAGCTGACTGAAACAGTTGGACAGCTAGTTCTCGTGTTGTCACCTTCACATAAATCCCTGACATGGCTGTCTGGAGATATTTACAGATAGAGAAGGTGTCGGGGGACGGCAAAGTGCTGAGACAAACCTCCCCCACGCCCACCCATTTTTATATCAAAACCCATAAATATAAACCTATACATTCATATTTGCCAAATCGGTATGGCGGTCGAGATGCATGGCTGGCGTCAGAGAAGGAGAGGCGAGAAATAATCCATCATGCCAGAAACTGAAATAGCAACCTTAACCCTCGGTGGACCTCCTGGTCTGCTGGTGTCTGCTAGCCTGGTGATGGGGCTGCACGGACGCTTCACGGGACCCTTGAGCGGCTCGAAGAAAAGAGTTTATGGGAAGAGAAAAAACAAAAATACCCTCTTCGTCCGTTCCCCAAGCGTGGCCGAGGTTCTTATTGCCGACTATGTATCCATTACTGCCTTCCTCTAGTGCCCCCACATCAATATGGCCCAGAGAAAATCTGGTCCGACGGCACCTTCCATTGACAAAGCATGTCTGGGTGGGTCGATAGTGTATTAATATGGGACAATGGTGCTGGCCGCGCGAGGCTCGCGCCACTAGGCCATATCGGAGTCTGTAGCACGCCCAGAGGCTGTGTGAATGGCCTTGAGCTCCACTGGGGCTGTGGATGCTGTGTGTGCATGTGTGTGTCTGTGTGTGTGTGCATTTGTGTTCATGCTATCTATGGCCGTTTTCACCCAATAACTGACCACCAGACCAGAGAGAGAGAGAGAGAGAGAGAGAACAAGAGAGAGAACCATGGTCCGTCACTAACAATGCTATCATTTGGCTGATAACATTGGGACAAAGGCATGCAACAGAGAGAGAAACAGGCCTGCCCATTCTACATGGGTTGTGGGTGCATAGGGATATATCATTTCCATGAAAACAACTGAGTTTGTTTCTCCAGATTTGTGTCTATACATGGCAGATGAGAATTGGCAGTGAATAGTATTGGCTGTATACAATATCCAGCGTCTTCACTGAGCTTATTGGTCTGTGTAACTCATATTCTGCCAAATAAACTTGGGTGAACATCTATATTTTAAAGCCAATTTGAATCCAACATCCTTAAACACATACCATGAGTCAATGTAAAAAAAAATATGTTGCCATTTAGATTGCATTGGCTTATTTATGGGCATATCGTACCCAGCCTTTTTTGTGCGATACTGTGCTAGATCAAGATGTGTTACTGTGTGACTTCACTCTTTGCTTCATTCGGTTAAAAGGAAAGGAGTAGAGCATTTTTTTTTTACCACAAGGTCTGTGAGAGAATCAAGATAGAAATGATGATAGTCACATAAAACAACATAAATGTAACTGTAACACAAAAGACACACACACACACAGACATGTGTTCAGTCACATGCTTGCATGTTCTGTCGCATGCTTTCCTTTACACACAGACAAACATATACACGTGGCGTGGTGATTTACTAGTGTAGATGAAACCCTGGGAGTCCCTCTACCACCATAGGGCTCAAATCAAAGCTGTCAGCAGGGACCCTGGAGGAAGGAAGGAATCGAAAAATACCTCCTCACTTTTCTGCCTCGTGTGTGTGTGTCTGTGCCTGTGTGTGCTTGGAAACAAGTTGGCGTGCACATCGAGTATAGGTATGAGTGCATATATCTATTTGTGTGTGTGCATGTGTGAGAGAGAGCATGTGTGAGAAGATGGGGGAAACCTATCAGCCGGCTACGTGGGCGATCGGCAGGATGACGGCAGGGCCTGATTCACCTCTTCCCCCCTCCGCCCGGCCATTTTTCCTGGGGATATATACGCCTTTGGAGGCACGGGGGCCAGGGGCTTGTTTACTTGCTAAACAACCTTGGTAGCCGAGTGGCATTTTCAGCGATGTGGCGGAGAAGATTGACTGTCTGCCGCCGCTGGGTGGGTGTCCACACTCCCAATGGATTCTTTACTGTCCTCGGCAGCTCTCTCTCCTCCCATTACATACCACCTTAGCACACAAGCAGGAGCACACACCGACAACATCTGTGTGCATGCATGCACATATGCAAACAGGCATACAGAAACACACACACACACACACGCACACACACACAAACACGCCAGCCCATTTTCATCCAAATGAATTGGCCGTTCCACACATGAATGATATCTATCCCATCCCGGACCCAATTTCCATGTTGATGAAACCATGAATTTACAGTATAAATGCATCCAAACATACTGGTGGCGAGGCGTCTGTTATAATGCAGTTGATGAGTAATTGCATGGGTTTCACCATGCCATTATCGTTGTAATCATTGTAATCATTTGACCCTCTTTTGGCCAATTCATTAAATGTGCAACCTTCATACCTGGCGGTATCTCTCTGTGAAGCGATGCGGGAATGACTCGGGGAACGGGGTAAATTGATTTAGGGAGGCAGGGGAGAAACGCCTGCCAGCTCGCTATCAAAGTTCATGCATTGTATTTACCCGAGCCCGATTACCTTAACAAGGCACATATATCACATAATTAATCCAGAAGATTACCATCAAAATCCATAAACCAGTAACATGCTTCCTTGCGCTCTGCCATTAATTATATTTGTGGCCCTGACAAAAAAGAAGAGATTCAATGCAAAGAGAGAGAGAAAGAAAGAGACAGGAGGAGGAGAGCGATAGAGGAGAGAGAGAGAGAGAGAGGCAAACAGACAGACGAGGTGACATTTTAAACAAACATACCAAAGATGATGGCTTCCCTTCATCAAGCTTGCCTTTTTGAGCTGCATCCATGCCCACCACTATGTGGACGTATGAGTGCACAGATTTAAGTGATATGACTGGGTATCATAAGGCAAAAATATGTATACGTTAGTTGCACACAGTATGTATGATGAGAGGTATATGTGTAGCACCCATTATGCTCCGATTCAGATATCAGCATCGACTTTTCTATTACTGATCAATTTTGTCAAATTATATATCCTTCTCTGCTGACTGAGGTTTTAAAGCGTAGGGGTGGATTTCCTAACCCCATTATTTCTGATTGATGGATATAGACATTGCCAGCTAGACATTTAGGCCTCCAGGCATAGCTGGAGGATGATGTTGGGACCCATTGCTGGGCTTTGATTCCATTTCAGCCAACTTGCTCTCATTTTTCTGAGCCATTTTTTTTTTTCCCCCCCC
>OOFE01027999.1:0-12172 GCA_900323365.1 Monocentris japonica
ATGCACTATGGGAAGAAGGCAAGCTGACGGAGGCAGTGTGATGCTCTGGGCAATGTTCTGCTGGGAAACCTTGGGTCCTGGCATTCATGTGGATGTTACTTTGACACATACCACCTACCTAAACATTGTTGCAGACCAAGTACACCCCTTCATGGCAACGGTATTCCCTGATGGCAGTGGCCTCTTTCAGCAGGATAATGCGCCCTGCCACACTGCAAAAATTGTTCAGGAATGGTTTGAGGAACATGACAAAGAGTTCAAAGTGTTGACTTGGCCTCCAAATTCCCCAGATCTCAATCCGATCGAGCATCTGTGGGATGTGCTGGAAAAACAAGTCTGATCCATGGAGGCCCCACCTCGCAACTTACAGGACTTATGCTGAATGCAGTAGTATGCTGCTAACGTCTTGGTGCCAGATACCACAGGACATCTTCAGAGGTCTTGTGGAGTCCATGGCTCGATGGGTCAGAGCTGTTTTGGCGGCACGAGGGGGACCTACACAATATTAGGCAGGTGGTTTTAATGTTATGGCTGATCGGTGTATAGCCTGCATCTAAATGAATGGATGCTTAAAAGGTGACATTATTTCCCATTGCCCCTGGCTAGTGCTCTTAGGACCAAATTTCATTAAGAATAATTGTGGTACTCATTTGCTTCTGCTGCCTGTTCCCAGTTATTAATATTAGTATGGGCTCCATTTCCTTGAAAAAAACAAAAGTATTTACTCAGTTTTACCACTGAAATGTGTCAGGTGAGGTGAGGGAGCAAATCACAGAGGCAGAGGCATCTAATCTCACTTCCCTTTTGATCTTGAGAAGTGAAGAGGCTGGTAGCAGAAAATGGCTTAGTTCCTTTTTTGATAAATACAGAGCGTGTTAAGAATAAGAATAAAAAAAATCCACTTCCAATTGAGTTCCTTGTTCAGTCAGACACAGCAAATGAGAGTCCACAAAATGTACAAAACTATGTCAGATAGTTACAGTGTCATAGGTCCTCAATGTTGTATGGTATATAATTGTTAATATAATATGAATATGTCTATATCTTATACATAATACCGGTTAGATTGTGTGGTTTAAGGGCAAGTGTTTCACTTCACATTTCCGCAAAGTCTATACACTTCACCCAGTGTGCCTGTTCAAAAATCAGAACACCAGTGCTGTACTTCTTAACCTATCCCAGCTTCATCACTCTAAAGCTTTGATTCTTGAGGAGTTGTGTGTCTAGTGGAGTAATTGAGGGTGCTGCAGTCTTCAAAGCCTTCCTGAACTCAGCATACAATCTGTCAGAGTGAGATACAGGTGTGCCTGCAACTCTAGTCAGAGGGATTCGGGTCTAGATGGAGACATTGCTGTGGAGAGATACAATCATTGTCAGGTTGCTAATCTGTGAGGTATTAGTCGATGGAGCAAAGTTCTGATTTAATCCCCTAAGCATTACCGGCCTCTGCTGCCTCCAGCTGCTTGCTTACGACTGTGTGTCAGTAACCTACTGACTCCTTTAGTTTCAGCAACGACAAATCTAGTTCAAACCTATTCACACAGAGACAGGAAGCTGGATCTCCAAACTGGTATGTCAAAGTCTCCTGTTTTGTGCTGTAGGAAGAAATGTCTAACGCGGTGTAGTTGTTGCGAATGATGAATCAAATCATCAAGGCACAGATGTTGCCACTTCATCACCATTATTGTTTTAATTCAACAACAGAAAGGGAATCGGACAGAGAGTTTCACCACATTGCGTTACCTGTTGGGATTCATCAGTGATGTTCCTGTTGGAGCCAGGAATTTTCAGATGGAGGCTTTGCAGGATGTATGTTGTCTGCATCTGCAACACAATAAGGCGATTAGTGTCACAGCATGTGGTAACTCTCCACTTGAAAATCGTCAGGATGTCTGGAGCAAAATCATTCTTCCAACATTAAAACAACATAAAATAACATCCTCTCATTTCAACACGTACACGTGCACATCTGCATCCATATGCACATGCACACAACCTCTGGTCTGTGATGTTTGTCATTTTGTGTTTATGTCTGCATTCATGTCCTTTCCTGCTCAGTAAAACACTGTGACAAATGAATTTAAAGCAGTTATGTGCCTCATGAATTGATTTGACTTGATGTGCTGCTCTCACCTGGAAATACACAGTCCAGTATGGGATAAGGGCAAAGAACACTGGGAGGATTTTCACCAGGGATTTCACCTCCTCTACTTTCTCCTCTGGGAACTTCCCTCCATAGGTCACTTTGGCACTATCCAATAGCGTTGGTTTAGGCCTTGGTCAAAACGGAAAAGAAAATAGGGATCAAAGTTATATGCGAGATTGATAGCAGCAAAACAACAAAAAAAAAGAAGTAAATATCCAATAAACATGGGCTAGAATTAAACTAAACTCTTGAGATGGGAGACTTAATCAGCCTTTTTTATGAACAACTTCCTCTTAAATAACAGCACTTCTAGAGATAGGACAGAAACTTTATTCTAAAGCCTATAATCCCCATCTCTGGAGAAAACGCCTTAATAAGGAATTCTTGAAAGGCTGCGGGATTGGTCAACTTAAAATATTCAATGTCAAGTATTTGAACTGATGGTGTGCTACTTTGGTTCAAAGTCAAGTACTTTAGAAAAACTTCCCACCACAGGGAATGATGATGAACGCCTGGACCAGTGAAAAAAAGAGCTGAATAGAGGGATCAAAGGCGTCTTTAACATAAAGGTCTACTACATGAAGGTAGTGTGATGTGAAGTCACCATCCCACAGAACTCTTTCATGAACACAAAAATACTACAGTAATCTAAAGAGCCTTCCATTGATGACGGTATTGCTATACTATAGCTATTCTGTGCATGCTGTTCTGTTTCTCCACTTTTCATTCATTGACAATTACTAAGTTTCATCTATCCTATATTTTTTCACATCACTTCAACACATGAACTAATTAAACTGACTGACACACAGTGCTCTTCTCACCGGAGCAGATTAGGTTCCTTGGGTTTCTGGGAGGAGCAGCAGACGAAGCCCAGGATCTTGAACATGTCTGTGAAGGCACTGCCATCAGCAGGCTTGGTGATGAAGACGGTGCGGCCCAGCAGAAAGACCAGGAAGGACACCCCAAGGCAAACGGCTGGAATGATATAGCCCAGCTCAAAGCTGAGGTTCTGCTGGATGTAGGCCACGCCTCCCAGTGACAGGATGGCTCCCAAGTTGATGCACCAGTAGAACCAGTTGAAGAATCTCCGCGTGGCCTCTGGGCCTCTGTCTTTAACCTGAGAGTTACATAGTACATTGAAGATAGTGAGAAACACTGTATTTCGTAATACTTACTGTATATCAGGGTACATTTGCTTTGTACTTCTGTTTCTACCTAAGGTCCCTCAGTATTAGTGGGTATGTTCCCTTCAGACATAAATCATTCTTCTCAAGAAGACATAATAGACAAATATAATTTAATTCACTATGTAATTTCATTGTTGACAATTAGATGAAACGAGTTCATGTTGAATATTACACTTATCCTATCGGCAGGCAGGCATTACACATGTAATAACCCACAAACGACGTAGGGTATACCTTGTTTTCCCTCAAATATCACAAAAGTATCACAAATTTGGCGAGCATCCATTGTAACAAAACTGTTGCCTGCCTTCTGAAGCCTGCTTTGATTTCATTCCTACTTTAACATCTATCAGGGCTACCATCAGCTGCCTACACAGAAACATCCATCCTGGTGCAGTATGCAGCCTGAGTAAAATTGTAACTTGATCAAAAATACACATTATTGACTACTGCAATTATTTCTTGGAGGGAAATGTGTTTCAGACAGCTGCCTAAACAAAGTATCCGTGTGCCATGCAGAAGTTAATTCCTGGCCACAAATCAAGTTGTATGTGGTCAAAAAGCAAATTCTAAATATTAAAAAAGAACTGGAAATGCACACCAGTATTGGTGCAGTGCTGGCTGACAGGGAACAGAATTAATCAAAATGAAGAACATGGTTGCACACTCACAGCTCCAATGCAACAAAGTATTAACACCCCTCACTGTCACTTGTTTTGAACATTTACTAAGCGCAGCAATAGAAGTATGAGTATTGCGTTTCATATTTTGAGTGCAATACTCAGGAAAAGAAAGAAAATTTAATGTTTTGTATCATGCAGCCTTTTATGATGCTTTTGCCCTTCTGACAATCACTGAGTCTTAACAATCACCAGCATTTTACAATAATGCAGCTGCTGTATTACATCTGTTGCTGTATTTTTATTGTTGTGTACTGCTGTAAGATGTACCTGTCTCAATTTCACTCTAATGTATGGTCTTGTGTGTGTGAACATAATCACAAAATGTGAAAAACCTTATGACAGCAATAGGCTCTATGGTCTAATCAAAGTCACCCCCCAGCCCCTTTGAAAGGTTTTAACCACTGGTGAGATTATTTTGAAATACAATGACCCCATTGATGAACTTCTTTCTTTTCTATCACTGGGTAAGTTTCTGGGCAATCCTACGTTCTAATGTTGTCACAGACAACTCTAACTTCACTTCTTATCGATAAAATACTCTCCAAGACTTAGTGTTTGTGTGTGTGCATGTGTGTTAGTGACAGAGAGGCAGAAACAGTGAGAGGTTGTTGTTGGCATCCTCCAGGATGTGAACCTCATGAGGCAAATTCATTTTCAATGGTTACAATCAGCATGGATATGCAGGTCCAACTCAACTGTTACGGTATAACAGTAATCACACTGCATGTCTGATCTCAAAGATGTCATACTGCATGCCTAATCTTGTACAGGCCTATCCCGGGAGGATATAATGAACTACATGTTGGGATTATTTATTTGAGACAGATTTTGAGATTTACATTTGAGACTTTAATACTCTACCTGATCTGCCCCAAATGGAGTGATGTTGGACTTCACAGTACCCACACCTAATGCAATTAGGAAAAGTCCACTGTAGACTACTGGCCCACAATACTGTGAGCGAATGGGGCAAGTTATACCGCTTGGAGGGGTACTGTTTGTGCTCAGACACTCAGCAGGTTGTACTGGAAATGCCATCTCTTCGCCGCATAGGCTAATCCTGGTGTCTCCATTTGAAATGAAAGGGAAAAATAGCATGCCAATGAAATACAGGATCAAACTACCAGCAATTGTCCAGAATTTCCCAAGGTGTGCATCGGCCAACCAACCACCAAATGGTGAAATCAGGTAAGTAATTCCCATGAACATCAGAAGTGCTTGGCTTGCCTGAGTGCCCTCCCAATAAAAGGGGCTACTATTGAGGAAAAGAACCAAATTGGATGTGATGCCATAGAATGCAATCCTTTCTAATGATTCAGCCAGCAGGATGGCTGCACATGCCAGTCTTCTTCCATGGAAAACTGATGGTGCAGGTCTGCTTACAGACCCTGAGTCCAGAAGAGGGGTGCTCTCACTGGCATCCCTGTTGTTAGCCATTTTCAACCTACTTAAATGGCTTAGGGTGTTTTTTCCTTCGGTTTAACGTTACTGTAAAACTTCAAACCTGCACGGAAAATATGGAAGAGGATAAACAGGTTAGTTAAACGTTGCCATCTAGGGTTTATCATAGTTTTCACAGTAAAGACAGATATGCCTAGAACATTTGTACTGACTAAACTCAGCTTCCTTCTTCAGCATCTGTAATACTGGCACTTGTACAAAACCTGAAGTAAGCTAGCAGCTTTAGCTGGACGTTGATTCACAATATCAGCAACGATAGTTTGGTAATAGTTTGGTGATACAATTACAATACCTTTAATTCTGGAAACACGTCCCAAAGTTCCCCATTAACCTAAATAATGTTCACCGCTGAATTGTTTACTTTGGTGCGTCTCAAATCAATACTCTGCTCACAGGAAAAGAAGGAGAAGTCGACTAAAACACCAAGACATGTCAGTGTCACAGTACTACCGCGTGACACACAGCTCCGTCAACAAAGTATCATGTTTGCGCGTTCCCCTGGCGACGATCTATATAGCACAAACATGCCGACACTGCTCTTGCTATTGAGGTTAAGAGCCAATCCGTTCATGTAGAAGTCTGTTCCGTTTACGCAGACGCTGTACTCTCGAGAAGGCCGTGATGGCGTTTTAAAAAAATATATATTGTTATTGGTGGTTCTGACTAACTTGGCTGTATCGTCCTAAAATACGGGCTACAGAGTGAGTGTCCAGTGTTCAGCGCGCGCGCGCGTGTGTGCGTGTGAGTGCGCGTGAGTGCGCGCGCGTCAGAATCACGTGTTTCTGGGGGCTCGTATAGCAGACGGACTTGTAAACATTTCACAAGCGTGCTAAGCAAAGGGCTGACTGATGATGCTTGATGTTAGCTTAGCTCAGCTCACCGTGTTCCTGATACTGGTAGCTATGGGTCAAGGAAATCCGATAGTGCAGTTTATCGCGCTAACCAAGATAAAAACAGCATACCGGGGCTCAACCAAGTGTACGGTTCAATCTGGTCTTCGTTAATGCAATTATAATACACATTAGCTCGGCAGACTAGCCGTTAGTGAAGATATGAAATTACTCTTTATTGCCTGTCTCAGTCCAAAAACTGGGAACTGCACTACAGCTGAGAGAATAAGGTAATTTAAGTTAGTTACTTTGTAGCTTCATGTAGCTAACGTAGCTACAACAGCTGTTGTCAGTCATTAGTTAGCCTTTGTGAGATTGTTTCGAGGTGTAACGTCAGTTAACTGTGAACCTAAGACACCTAAAAATAATGGTAAAAGTGAAACTGAAACTATTAGCACAGAGGGCTTAAACTGTAAATCAATTATAAAATCCATAGGTGATAAAAGTTTAACTGGCAGCAAGTCAGGCAACTGCAAGATAAGAAACCCAGACATTGGAGGATACTTAATCGTTAGGAAAATAGAAGCTTAAATATTTAAAGATTGTCTTAATGTTTGTGATAAAATGAGTTTGCTACTCTGAATTTGCTTAACCATTGCTTACTTGTTTTTCTTCCTGTACCGTCCTGTCATACACCGTATGCCCTGCCACGTTTCCATATTTTATAATAGTTTTATTATAATAACCTCTATTTCTAATAATTATTTTATTGATTATAATCGTAATTTTATTTTAGGTCCCACATTGAATCTGCAGGTCACACTTGTGAGCTCAGAGATGCATCAGAATTCCAGTCTTCTGCTGAGGTGGCAAATCTGGTAGCTCAAAATCCACCATTTGAGGGTGTGCTGGCCATACACTTGTTCAAAGCAGGCAGACTTCTCTTAGGTGAACCCCCTCCCTATGATATGCTGTATGTACTCATCTCTCCATGCCTTTAGTCATTAATGGCTTGTGTAACTGATATTGTCCCAGCCTAGTTTGCTAAGATAAATGATAGGCTTACTAGTGTACTACCTAAGTGTCTCGCAGTTGTCAGGACCTTTCTTTTTTCATGTCTAACTTTTACACCAGACATCCAAGTACCCTTTGGCGTTATCTTTGGAGGAACAGACATAAATGAAGATGTGAAAGTTGAGCAGAAGCGTGTGGTTATGGAGCAGGTGCTGCTGAAAGCCAGGTGATGTTGGTACAAAGTAACATTTGAAGACAGCAGCAGTGGTAAAGCAATGCAAGCATGCATCCATATATACATAAATGTACAAAATGAAAGAATTATATTAACATTGAGCTACATGACTGGCACTGCAGTCTTCATTGAGGCCCAAATACAGGAATAACATTGTTATAGCTATTACTACAACATCACCATTATAACATTATACATTATAACAACATTTAACAACAAAATAGATGAAAAGGACAAGACAGTTTCCATTAATCCTTGAATTGTTTCAATGCAACTAACGTATATACAATAATTGCAGTGTTCAGTTTAACAGTAGGTAGTATTTTTTGTGCGTAATATCACCAAAATCCCATCAGAAGATCTAATGCGTAGTAAACAGTGCGGTAACTGTGGGAAAATGAGAACTGGATTACTAAAAGACCTTCCAGGACCACTTCCAGGATTTGTAGCATGAAAGAAGCCAAACCTAGCTGTGCAGGTTGTGCATTCTCTCATCCCACAGGTTAATACTGAGAAGTTATGCACATAGGCTTATCAATATCTGGTCCTGTATCCTGCATTGTCAGACCCCTCTATATTTTCATTTTGACTTTACAGACCATAGGACATCCACCTAGTAAATCCAAGAGGATAATAGCCGTCAGGCAGAACAGGTGTGATCCAGGTCCCATGACTTCAAACGTCTGAATCAGTGCACCTCCTGCTGTTAATGCTTCTTTACACAAACTTTGATCATGATATTCAGTCACCACTCAGAGCCCATTGGCCCATTTCATAATGCCTACATATATAAAAGAAAATCACTCATTGACTTTTGTTCACCATTCCCTTTGTTTTCTTCTTTGTATTCTTAGTATATACATCCTTAAGCCCTATGCCCTCAAACCACAAGCAGCTTTTCCACTTTCACCTACTCAGCCTCAGCCTGGAGACCTTTGTGTTTTACTGTTGTTATCAAGGTTGTCATTGCTTGGAAAAAGGTAAAACTTATGAAACCATGAAAATTCAGCTGTTAACACCACAATGACACATGTGACGCTATCAGGGGTCATAATGAGATATTTTGTTGTTTTTTGGATCAGATTTGCTGTTGCGTTTACTGACAAACTGAAAGAAGAGGCAGAGGTATTTTTGGTATGATTAAACCTTTTTCTGTTCTTTATTATCACGTAGACCATGTGTAGTAGCATAGACCAGACAACTAAGCTATCTAAGCCATTTTTTTGGCTTTGTTGAAAATTCTCTCACAACTGTAGTCTAATAGTTATTTAACCAGCACATTCCTGATTGCCTGAACAAATTTACAAAAGTACAATGAATGTGATTTTAATGTTGACAGACTTTTTACCTTTTGTTCACTCTGATTATTTCCTGTATTACAAAGCTACCATGAAAAACGAAGACAAATCTAGGTCATTGAACAAGTGAGAGTAAAATGTTTTTTGTTTGCATTTTACAGCACATCAACAAACAGCAGGGGCCTGACAGCCTCAATAAATAATACAGAAGGGTTTTTACTACACAAACACAATATTCTGCCATGTCCCATAATAGTGTGGCATGAAAACAATATTACCGTGTTTTACTTTCAGATTAGATTCCACCCATAGGCTGCAGATTGAGGCAAATGGCATGGTTTATCTCTGCCATTTAGTGCTGACAGCAGGCAGCGAGGACAGGCACTGAGAGGCATTGCTATGCTTTTATTGAGACAGAAAACACACATAGGGGATGGATCTAGTGTGATAACATCCAGTCAATTTCCTTTCCACCCTGTCTGATTTATTTTGTGGGCTCACCCCACCATTTAGGGATGACTGTCTTTCTGACCCTTTTTGAGGTTGTGCTTCTGTTTAAGAAAGAAAGTTTGAAGAATACCAAAAACATTAATTGGCTTTATCCATTGTCTGCCGTAACAAAAAGCAAATCTAGCTAGAAGTAGGCAAATGCTATTGGTATGAACAAAATGTTGCCATTAGTTATTGCTTGATGTGAAATATTTCAATGTATTTATTATGTTTTGATTTCTATTTTAACTAGTCTTTTCCACTGTTTTATCTCCGTAGCTGTCCCAGAGCAGTAAAATCTATGTCCAGCCTCAAGGTAAGCTCTGCAGGATGAATATCCCCTTGTCTGTTGCTGTGCATCCCTGACTCTCCATTGCAGTGTTGCATTAATCAGCTTTGACATTTCCCCCCCACCATTATCATACTCTGCAGTACAGAGTTTGTATTCGCTCTTGCCGTTGGCTTTCACACCATGCCAGACAACCTGAAGCACTCTTCTGTGTTGTGTCCCACCAGGAGCCTTGTTTGGCAAATATTGTCCCTTCACAGATTAGAGGAGAGCCCTCTGCCAGTTGTATTTTCGTATACCTGTCACCAAGTAGTAATCACAAGGCTTCGCAGAATGTTGCTGATTGTTATTGGTTAATAAGTACATTGCATTGAGCATACTTTTTGGAAACATTACATTAGATCTCATTTTGCTTGAGTTACATTCAGGCTAAATTGATGTTGAATTGTATTAACACTTATCTATTGCACCATAACTATTTGGATCAATTTTTACAATTTTGGATGTCACATTATATATCAAATTCTGACCAACAAAAGTATTAGAACTGTTGCCACTGTTATAATAATAAGTACACGTAGTTAAGTACTCAAATAATTTAATTGTGCGTTCCATAAAGACATGAGCTGGATGTGAGCTGTAATGTAGGACCTTGGCTATGAGCACTGTGACTTGAGAGATGTTCACTTGCTTGCATGATCTGTGCTCTTGGTTTTAAAGGCATCAAGACAGAGGCAACTGAGAAATTCTGCTGGAGTGACTTCTTGAAGAACTCAGGTATTGTTAGAGCTCAGTTTGTTGCCTTCACAGTTTCCTAGATAATAGGGGGATGGAAACTTGTGTATCCTCACTCCAGATTTTGACCATTTAATGGAACAGGCACAAAGAAATACACACTGATGCAAAAATAATATTCTGTTGATTTCATACAATTCATAGAATTTTATTTTTGACACTTGACAAGCATTTCAGCTGCAAACAAGGCTGTATGGGGAATTTGGAAATAACTGTGTGATACATGTTTCATACTTTGAATATTTTTTTATAAGTCTTTTGATCATCTGAGCATTTCATCCGGTTCAACTTAACTTCCATTGCCAAAGCGTTCAAACCAGCAGTGTTCAATTGTTTATGTCATATCTTTGTAACCAATTACAATATGGAATATAAAAGCACTTTTTTTTAGACCTGCTCCATGTCTCCTCTCATGCTCTACTACTCAGCAGGAGAGCCACTATTGGGGGGGTGAGGGGGAATGCTTTCGGGGGGGCCCAACCTGGAGGTTGCCAGTCAGAGAGGTGAGGTGATACTATACTAGGGACATTGTGTAATCTTGTCAGGGGCAGAATTTCTAGCAGCGCTCCTGTTCCTGAGCCATTTTGTGTTCCACCTCCAGTCTTCCAACAAAATTCGACTAGCACAGTAAATATATGCCATTACTCGGAGCATCTTCACCAGGCACAGCCTGGACTTTAAATTGGACATTGCAGGATGGTGTCCATCCCATGTACATTAGCGCTCCGGGAGAGCCACGCCGGTTGATTAATCGCTCTCCAGCACGGGGCCATTTGTCACCACACTTCTCAACTGGTGCCAGTAATACTAATTGCCCACAGTCACTTCCCCATTTGTTACACTTAGAATGGGATTCACCACTATTGTGTTTTTCTCCAAATGTGCAGAGTCAATTAGCCTAATTGTGCAACTTGTGATGTGTGGGTGAGATGGGCTTAATAAGGTAAATGAAATGTCCTCCCACGTAGTCCTTTTTATAGTTTTCAGCACAGCGCTGTCCTCAGGTCACTCAGGGATTTGACACTTTCAAACTGCAGATCTATAGAAAGTGTTATTTATTGAACATTATCTAGTTAATATCTAGTTGTCTAGTTTATTATCTAGTTAGTTTTTTACGTTAAATTATGAGCCTTCACACCTCAAATAAAACACACACATACATATATATGTGTGTATATGTACACTCACCAGCCACTTTATTAGGTACACCTTGCTAGTACCGGGTTGGATCCCCTTTTGCCTTCAGAACTGCCTTAATTCTTCGTGGCATACTTTCAACAAGGTGTTGGAAACATTCCTCAGAGATTTTGGTCCATATTGACATGATAGCATCACGCAGTTGCTGCAGATTTGTCGGCTGCACATCCATGATATGAATCTCCCGTTCCACCACATCCCAAAGGTGCTCTATTGGATTGAGATCTGGTGACTGTGGAGGCCATTGGAGTACAGTGAACTCATTGTCATGTTCAAGAAACCAGTTTGAGATGATTTGAGCTTTGTGACATGGTGCATTATCCTGCTGGAAGTAGCCATCAGAAGATGGGTACACTGTGGTCATAAAGGGATGGACATGGTCAGCAACAATACTCAGGTAGGCTGTAGGGGCCCAAAGTGTGCCAAGAAAATATCCCCCACACCATTACACCACCACCACCAGCCTGAACCGTTGATACAAGGCAGGATGGATCCATGCTTTCATGTTGTTTACGCCAAATTCTGACCCTACCATCTGAATGTCG
>OOFE01028000.1:5458-19644 GCA_900323365.1 Monocentris japonica
GGGGGGTAGAGAGCCACAGACAGAGCCAGAGAGGTATGTAACAAAGTCACAATGCATCATGGAGCTGAAAAATGTTTCGTGATATCAGTTATTGCCTTAATCACATACAATCATGTAACAAAATTCACTAATCAATAACATTGGCTTGCCAAAGTAACAAGTTATTGTGCTTTTTATCCATTTAACTTATCATTTAAAGGAGGAAACTAGTAATGTCTTGTAAAATTGTTTACGAGTATACTGCTTTGTTCACATTTTAATTTAATAATATTGTATCATGAGCCCAGTGGCATGTATCAAACTCTCTTACTGGTCCTCATAATACAGAGAGAGAAAAAGACAGACGGATAGGCAGATAGGAACTGGCTATCAAACAGGTTAACTGAGAAGGAGGCTTATCAGCCCATTGATATAGATAAATGTTAATATGGCTCATCTCTATTTTTGTCTTAATTCTATATTTTATCCTGAGACGTATTCACAGCTGATCATATCATTTAAAAATGATCCATTGTTATTATATTACATTGTTCAAACTGAGTAGTGGCAATAATAACAGTAATTCATACATTAAAAAGTTTAAGTCTAAGATTCTTGATTCAGAAATACTTGACATTATAAAGAATAAAAGGCCCTCACTATAAATTGCATATAAAGGACATTAGGTCAAAGGCTATCCTTCATATATGTCCGATTGAAAATAAGCTACAGGACTGCATTTCCCTTCAATTTCACACATTTCACACATTTCATAAAAGACTGTGAACTGACTAGTCTCATTTCATAAAGTAATTCTCACACATTGTGATCAATAGCACCAAAATGAATTCAACTCTATGTCCAGAAATATTGAGTTGTATTATCTACTCTCTCAAAAACTCATACTACTACGACTCTATACTCTCATACTAAGACATTCAGTAGCATCTATATGGTGTAACTAAATATATAAAAATATAAACTAAAAATTGGAAAACAGTAAACAGTAAATATTATTAAAGTAAATATAAATATTATATATTACTTACAATATAAACATTGTTAATATATATTTCACATTTATGAATTATATTGATATGTTATGTATTCATGCATGTCTTTTGCTATTCACTTATCAACAATAATGCAGTACTTTGAATTTGTTTCACTGCCATTTTTGCATGCTCTAAGCTGAATTTACTTTGGGACAGATGAAAAGGCAGAGAAGAAGCAAGTATCAAATCAAATTTCCATTACCAATATTGCTCATTTAACACAACATGACAGCTGTCTGTGCTTCACTGTGGTTATCATATGTGAAGGCATCATGTGTACGTGTAAGCACATATGGATATGCTTGTTCATGTTTGAGTACATGGAAGAATGAGAGTGTATTTACGTGTGAAAAAAGGCATGATTGTTAGTTAGGATGTGTGTGGTTGTGTGTGTGTAAGCATGCGTGAGATAAGTATATGACTGTGTGAGTGTGTGTATGTTTGACTGCACGTTCAGTGTGTGTGTGTGTGCATGTGTGCCTGTATGATGGAGGGGGTGGAAGAGCTGGGATTAAGCATGCTAGATCAACATCACAGCGACTGGGAGGACCCAGTGCATGGCCACACATGTAAACCTGACTACCCATAAAATAGGTCAGTGGAACACAACACACACACACACACACACACACAGATAAACACACATATGCACCAGTATCAACTTAAAGAATCACAGTCTGCCAGTCGCGCCAGTGCCTCGTCGCCCGTCTGCGACCCACGTTCAACACTGCTACGCACATCTTCCCTCCGAACAGACACGTCCTCTGGACTGGAACAACAGGATTAAGAACGGGGGAGAAAGGAATAGTGACAGGAACCCCCGGCCCCCTGGCCCCCCTCTGCATGCTGCCTTACATCGATGCCAAAAAAACTTCTGCTCTGTAGCTCAGGAGCTACAGGGCTATGATTCTTGTCAGAGACATATCAGTGCAATGATCACACTGGCTGTGGTTTCTATAGCACCCCACATAACATGAGCACTGAGAAAACACACCAAGAGATATAAAATCACTGTTGAATTCAAACAGCCAACATACCATTACAGATTTTTTTTCTAAGTTTAGGATTTGTAGCTCAATTTCCCTCTCTGAATTAAGAAAGAAATGCTGCTCATGCGTGAAAAGTGACATTAGCACAGTTTAATTCACTTCTCTGTCTCCCTCCCTCACTCTCTCTCTCTGTCACACTCATGCCTTGCGACTGAAATGGAAAGAGTTGCCAGGCTATGAATAGAGGAGCCGTACTTCCCTACTTGTTACTCTGGGTGCAGGATCAGCATGCATTTTGCTCTTACCTTTCATAGCTGAAATCACAAAATACATCATTAAGCTCCGAGTCCATAAGAGAACACTATCACCAGCGCAAAGCCCTCCACTGCTGTCTCAGCAGCAGCTGGCCAGCACAGCTCTGTCTCTCAGCCTCCGAGCATGACCACACCAGAATCCATGTGACTGTGACATCAGTGTTCATGTCTGACTGCTCCCCGCCCACTAGCCTTTGATTGGCACAGCATGCAGCCAGTAGGGGCGCTGAGAGCTCAGGCAGGGAAGCTGGCCCTTTTCCCACTGATTGCAGTCAGAGCCTTGTCTACCGGCTTGCTAGACACAGCACACTCTCACTGTCTACTATTGCTTATCTTCTAGTGCAGGGATAAAGTCAGAACCAGCTCTAACAGACATCAGTTTTCCATGCTCTTCCCCTCTCTGTTTTCTGCTTTTTAAAATAGTGCAATGTCAAGGATAAAAAAAAGTCAAAGAAAGGGAGGGGGGGGGGTGATAGAGAAAAACAATAGAAGAAGACTGGGGTGAATAAAAGAGAGGATCTCTTTTTTGTGGCTCTGTGATCAAGGCAGTTCTCTCTCCTCTCTCCTCTCTGTCTGTAGATATGAGTGATCAGTGTGAGGCCAGATGTCTGCAAGCAGCAGTGGGCCCTCCACAGATCTAAGATGAGTGGAGCTTCTTCCTCTGACCCCTCAGAGGACCTGCACAGCCCTCTCTTTTACACTCCAATTGCTCTCACACACTCCTTTGGCAGGTGAGAAAGAAGAGATAGTGACGGAAGGGTTTGGATAGTTTCTCGCTATCGGTTCTTCTCTCTCACCCACTGCTTCCCATTTCAGTCTCTGCCTCTCTACCTCTCTCTCTCTCCTCCCCCCCTCTCCTCACTCATAAGATAATCTGTTCTGACTCCTAACCAGCTGGCTCTCTTTGATACAATATTCTGGTTTTAGTGCAATCCAGCCTTGGCCAATAACCACGTTGCATTTAGAATTTCCATAAGTAAGCTGGTGCTCATATCATCCTGTCTCAAGATAAATAAGAAACATTTTATAGGTTCAGTTTCAGATATCGCAAAAATTGCAATCTCAAATTCAAGGACATAAACAATTTTGACATAATCAGCCATTCAAATTGGGAAATTTGCCCGGTCATTTTGCACCCTGTACCACTGTTTGACAATAATACAAGTGCAACACCATATCATTGCAATGGCATTATTATAATGCTTTCGCTTTGCAGGCATTTCATTGTAACAATGCAATTGTAACAGGTATTTTTTTTATTTGTTTACTCCTGTTGTGCACTCTAAATATCTTCATTCAATATCTTAGATTGGGTCAAATTATTAGAGACATTTTGTTAATTGAATAAAAGTATCTACAACCACATGCTGTAGGGAAATGAGGACTGTACTGCTGGCACCATAAGTCTTCCAAATGACAGTGTTTCATTAGGACCTCTATGATCCATTAGAGACACTAAACACATTAACTCATGTTGTGTCAACACCGGTCTCTCATTGCACACCGTCTAATGAACAAAATATCATTCAGCGGCTGATAGCATCAAATGGAGCGTGCCTGGGATACAAACTAGGGAAAGCCATGCCCTGGGAAACTATTCAAAACAATGTGATGTCAGAGACAGAACAGTTGTTTCTTTTCTATGTTGGCGTCTCACCACAAGATTCTCAGAGTTTACCAGATGAGTCAGGGTGCATGCCCACGCAGGGACAGGTTTAACTGTCACTACCTGTGGTTGCTGCTGTGAAACTGACTCCAGTATCAATCAGTCTAGAAGCGACTATGGCTCAGGTTGTGGCTGAGCTCTGAGTTCTTGTTTATGAAACAGTAGCCTTGGCCTCTGGGTCGCCCCCAATCTGACTGTGTACACACACACACACACACACACACACACCGATAGCAGGGGTTTAGTCTGCTGGTTGGTTATCTGAGAGCATCTCAGAGGAGGAAACATCCACAGTACTATCTATGTGAGGAGAGAGTGGGAGGACTGTAGGTTTTCAGTTTGTTTGCGTGCAATCTATGAGATGAATATGTGAGTTATTTTTCCCTAAAGGTTAGGAGGATTGTGAAACCACTCACTGGCCACTTCTTTCAATAAAAACTAATAACTGTAAAATGTCACACTGAAATCTGTGGGTGGTAGCAGCCAGAATAAAAGTCTGCTGGATTGTTTTTGCATCTTAGCAGAGTAGTATTTTACAAAGGTTTTCAAAGACCTATCAACTTTAAATAGTGGTTTGGGGAGCTGGTCTATTGTGAGGCCTCACAGGCTCTCATTGCCTTCTGACCTGTCTTTTCTCCTGTTCCACTTTACCAGTTTGATACACATTGCTCAGGTTACCATTTCTGACAGCTAACACCACTAGTAGTAAGTTAAGGAAGACCACTCGACATTATTCTAGCCTTTTAGCGCAACAAATATAGTGTATAGCCTCCTACTGTGATTTTGTTTTAAACCCCCAGGTCTATATAAGGGGAGATGTCTCTTTGATGGCTTTCTCCCTTGACTGCCGCACATTACCTATGACAGTACGCCAATATGCTGGTGATACTTAATTCATTAGAGTATTGATTAAGCCACAAGCCTCTGACGGTCAAATGTCTGTGAGCATGAATGTGTCTATGAAGTGTCTCACAATCCTCCCGGATTAATTGAAGCAAATGTATTTACTGTAAACAAGCCCTGTGGAATGGAATTCAATTGAGATGAGGTGCAGAGCATCCACTGGTGCCCCCGAAGGAGAGGAGCGGACCAGAGCTGATAATGGCCTCATTAGCAGTCTGTCAGTAGCCATCCCACGCACGGACTCACTATGCAGCTGATCCACATTAACTCTTACTGCTCTGGACTGGACTCCGAGACCACGGCCCTGTATTCCGCATCCTGTAGCACTTTGTGGCCTTTGACCCCGTAGTTTAACAGTGGGGGTCTTCCTCACTTTGTGTCCCCATCACGTCAGGAGACATTTCAGTGTCTTAAGAGCCAGAGTAGAGGGGCTATATTCCACCACAGAGCCACCTGGGTGTTTGGAATTGCACCGCCAGCCTGAAGCAGCGGTAGAATTAACAAGGTCCAACAGGCACTCCATGAAAACAATACAGATCAATTTAATATAGATGCCAAGGAGTGGAGGGCATAATATTAGAACCATAACAGCACTGGCCCACACCAGACAATCATAAACCAATTTAGGGCCATTCCAGGCAATTTCCTGGGGGCTTCCACTTGTGGGGAAGACTTCAATAAATCACACAGACAACAAAGGGAATATCTATTTCAGTGAAAATAGAGGACACTATTGGGTTACGCCCAGAGGATCGGGGAGCGTTGCGTTTAAAGACAAGTTTAAAAAAGAGCAGTGAGAGTTTAGCAACATATGTGCCGCTGCTGTGCCGTGAGTTTCATGGTATAATGTGTAGTTACAGGAAATGCTGTTAACTCATTACGGGTAATGGATTTTCCATGGAGCAGCACAGTGTGGCACAGCATCTTCTGTCTAGCGATGTAGCAGCTGCAGGTAAGTTCATAGACGTAACAGTGAGGATTCTCTATTAGTGACGATACACTGCTCTCTATACGTACAGCCCCGGGCCAGCTCAGCACCACTCACAAACTCATACCCACACACACATACACAATGCACACATACTAGATAGACAAAAGCGAACATACACGCAAGCAAATGCGTACGTACAAACACACACACTCACACACACACACACACACACAATATTTATAGAACAAGGCCGAGAGGAGATATAAAAGCCTATCATTCCTACATAGGTGTAGTGTACACCTGTCAACTCTAGTAATCACAGAGTCAACAGCACAATGAGTGAATGCTTGACAAGGCTATAGCCTCTTATTGTTTTACTGCCTCAGCTATTTATAGAGGAGAGCTCTGCAAATCTATTTTTTGTATATGAATCTAATTTAATCTTTCACTGAAAGCTAAGAGCTTCCAGTATTTCCAAATCAACTGAATCAAACTGATCAGTTGTAGAACATGTTTAAAAGCATTGTGTCACCATGGCAGCAGAGCCAGTTTGTCCTCAATGAACTGACCAAGTCTCAGATAATTTCAGGCAGACTTGCATGTCTGCTCCAAATTATATGGCCCCTTCCAAGTATGAGGGAGATGGTGACAACAGGCAGTAAACAATTTGATAAACTACTGAAATTGAAAACATCAAACGCCCCCCAGCTGCTTTTTACTTGCTATTTAGTAGTGGCTAGTTGTTGTTTAAAGTAAGTGGATTGTCAGGGCCTCTGTCTTTGGGCCCGTTCGTATTTTGTAGTAACAGCAACTGTTTAAAACCTGCATAGTGGAATTGGCTGTTCATTTGATTGAGACAGCCTAAAAAACAATGCGCCTCTCATACAGGAAGATATTTTATTCAACAAAGGTTGCCATTTAATTGATGGGAACAAATCTGTTTATTTATTGGGTTTATCAGAGGAAAAAGGAGAGATCATCAGCGCTGGGAGAGTGCAATGCAAAATTAAATTTTCCAATAGAAATCAGATGTAACATTAAATTTCACTGCATTTCTTTTGTGTGAGGCTGCCCTTTGGGACAGAGAGGAAAGGGATAGGAGGATAGAGAGAGAAGGAGCGAAAGGCAGAGAGGAGGAGAGATTATCGCAGGCATGGCAGCCTGTGTGAGAGGCTTAGCCTGGCTAGGCAGGGAGGTGGAACCCTGTGAATTCTAATGAACTGGCAAGACTCCCCCAAAACCAGCTCCATCTCCATGGCATGAAGACGACAGGGGGGAAGGAGGAGGTGATTAGGAAAGCACAGCCCATCTATGGCAAACCAAACAGAGCAGGTCATTTTCCCTGTGATAATTATGGCTATAACCAGGCATGAGGGATTGGTAATGGACCTGCTTATTCTTCATGCCCTGCAAAGGCAACCACTGAGCCTGTCAAGGGGAAAAGCATGATGATGTGTTTTTTTTCCTTTGGTGGGGTGACTCTGGTAAGAGTTGCGATGGTTGTTGAAAAGGGCAGCAGGGGAACTTGGCCTTTGAGGGAGAAGTTAACGAATGAACTTCATTATTGAGGAGCATACCAGGGAGACCCCCTGGAGTGTGTGATGTATTACCTTGCGTCAAACTAACACACTCCCCCAACATCACCAATATAGCCCAACATCAACTCTGGGGGGAGGTAGGCGTGTAAACTAAAATAGTTAACCTTCTGGCTTAAGGCTAGAAAAAATGAAGAAGAAAACAAAGCCATAAACAGCGATGTACAACATTTGTGTACAACATAGACATATTTTTGTTTTAACTAACATTACATTTGAAAATCTTTAAATTCACTCACTATTTCCTCTTCATTTACTCTTAACAATGTTACCCTTATTCTCTCTTCTGAAACACTTAAGTGAATAATGAGGTGGTGCCTTTTCCTGTGACTGCTCAGTGCAGAAACCCTCAGAAGAAAACTATTTTAGCTTAAACACATATTTAACGTTCTCTCTGTGACTTCAGGTAATGTAGTTGGCCCGATGAGGCAGTCCAGAATAACACAATGTAGATTACACTCATTTATTAAAAAGGAGCACCGCTTAAGCATGAAAGTAACTTTTCTTTAAGTTTGCAAGAGCTTTATAAAAACAAGTGACCCACCAGAGGGACTTGTGTTTTCCTCAAGATTGAGGGAGATCTTCAGGCTATGCCCGACGTGCACCATTTAGCCTTCCCCCTTCCACAGGGCCTAGCTGGAGTTTCTCTGTGGTGGACGGGACAGAGGAGCTTGTGAGCGCACTCTCAACACTTTTACTCTTGACTTATGAGGATGCCATGGGTGCAGGGGAGTGATTCATCACTGGGTGTGCTCCTCTTGCACCCTCACACATTAGTAATGTGGTCCGCTGAGGAGGAGTCCTGTCATCAGTCTGTACCTGGACCCTCTGAACAAGGTAGGTCAACAGGAGGCAGCAGCGGCTGGCCCACTTTTAGTCTTTCACAGCACCTTTAAGTTTCCTCCGGCTCTGCCACAGCAGAGCCTGACGGACATGCTCAGACCAGCCTGGTCAAGGGGATACACTACCTCGTGCTGTAAGTGGTGTACACAGTATATCTGTTGACTCAGTGAAGCTTGTCCTCCCATTGACCAAATACAGTAGGCCGGACAAAACTTGATTAGAGATTAAAGTGAGAGGGAAATGGAATCTTCATTCAAAATCTTGTAAAGATTAAAATTGCAAGCAAGTGTAAATAAAGGCAAAGGAAAGAATCGGGCACAAAAAACAAGACCGATGCAGAGTTTGGATGAGAAATTCCCAGACTTTTCCATCTGAGACTGCCTGAGGGAATTTCATCACAAGACTCCCTAGTCTTCTGGAATACAAGCGCAACAAAATGAGTAACAAACACATGATCGTCTGTTCTTTCATGAGATATAGAGCCACTTTAAGTCAGCATAAGCCTTTGACCTTAACACTGCAGGTAATGCACATTTAAATACCTACCTCAGTATTCATGTTTGTCATTTTACTTGTGAAGATTAGGTGTAAAAAGGCTATTTGAAACCAAAACACAGGATTAAGGGATAATGCTGCTCTGTGTCTTGTGAGTCGACCTTGATTCTGTAATCCAGCACAATACTGGGGAACAGCATATTTCTCTCTCTTCTACATTGAATACCCTCACTGTATAACAGCTCACTCTGATGTAATGGCAAAAGCATAATGGTGCCATACTGAAAGTGAAAGTAATCTGAATTAATAGGAACTTCATTGTAATATCTGTGTAACAGAATTGGAAATAGTATTACAATATTTGTACAAAGCAAAATGTAATTGATAGTGATAGTAGTTGAGAAGGAGAAAAAACATAAGTGAATTCATTTGAATTACGCAGGCCTGCGCTTTAATGACCATGGTGAGAAATGAACTTGATCTTTAAAGTGAACCAACCTGCAGTCAGCCACGGCATTATTAAGGACTGTGCCACTTAATCAGAGAGGACACCAATTTACAAGGAGCTAACTATGCAGCAGGGACCCTCTGTGGCACCAAACACATTATAGAGCTCTGTGTCACCTGACACACCGGCAGGTAGTGTATACAAACTCTCCTGCTCTCCTCTCTTCTCCCAATCTGCTTTATTTTCACTCATTTTCAGACTCCATATCTCCTTGCCTGTTTTTTCTTCACTCTGCTGCAGACACAGTAGAATGAAAACCTGCCTTTGATGTCTGGGATCCTATAATGCTGAGCAGTAGAAATCCGCATGCCTGTTATCTGTAGAATCTTAATGATAACGGCTAACTTCACAATGGGCTAACCACATTCCTCTGTTCTCACACTACACACCCAGAGAAACACAAATTAACAGCAACAGGAACAAACAGCATTTCTCTAATATAGCAGATTCAACTAAATGTGCACAATGCGATCAGCACAAATGTCAATGTATAATATCACCGAAAGCTTTTGTGAGCACTTCTGCTTTTTTTCTCTGTGGATGTAACATTTCTATTCCTGCTTCAGTGTCTGAACAGAGTGATGGCCGTTGTAGGAAAGACATCAACCTCACTTACAATTTTTCTCATTCAATTTCAGTAGACATTTAATGTTCGGCATGCAAACACTCTTGTTGCTGTCTGTTTTGTCCCAACATATCTTCTTTTTAGAAGCACTGTGATGATTATTATTGATCTCGAAACTGTGCTACAGAAATATTCCCAAAGAATGTTATCATAGGGAACATCTTACTCATTGCATCATTTATTCAGCAACATTAAATCTGAATCCAGGAATTAAATTCTATATGTTCATTATACACTCCGTTATTCACACAAGATATCATCTGCATTTTTATATCCATTATAATTTAAAAAGCCCATAATGCAATACTTCTGACAACAGGATGGAAGATGTTTCCATGTTGTCAATTAAGTAAAAACTTCTAATTTGTCTCTGACTGTACTTTATTATTTCAGAAAGGACTGAGCATGTGATCCATGTTGGTCAAGGTGGGTAAGCTTTGTGCACAAGAGGACGGACTGCGTATGGCTGCGACAGAAGAACTTGACGATGGCACAAGGACATTTATTTACGGCCCCCCATCTTAAAGCTTTCCCGTCAGCATCAGTCAGGATCATATCTGGAGGAGCTCCATGACCTCCGCTTCTGTCGCCCTCCATGAATCAAACCTTTCATTACATGCTGACACTCTTGTCCTGTGCTGAATGTGTGTGCACCATGGGAAAGTGATGATGCACAGGAAACCTGACGAGTGACGGATAACCTGCACTCGTGCAAGGCTGGCCGACTGTGTGCCATAGTGAGTGTGTGGCTGGCCCTGCCCTCCCAGCCATGCCAACTGCCTTGCCTGGCACACTCCACCATCTCAGCACAGCCCTCACTCGCTGGCCCCCTCACCTGAGGCGGCAGGCAGCCGGCAGAAGAGAAATCGCCCACAGCAGATGGGGCCACTTACTTTGACTGGTCCATCCAAGCATTGTGTCCTTGTCACATGTCACTTACTCTTGTTTTCTGGTCTGACAACACTTCAAGACAGGGCCTTTCAGTTTTTGGTGTGACACAAAGGGACAGGGTGAGGAAAAGCTGACGAGGCCTCACTGCGCTCCAGCTCAAATTCTCTGAAAGAGCCGGCACCAAGAGAAGAACCAGATTAAGAGCCCACAAAGGCAGACCCCCCCCAGCCCCACAAAGAGCTACCACGCACCCCTATGGCTCCCCTCACCACTCTCCTCCTTTTAAAACACAGTGGGCCCCCAGGAGGCGATAAAAAGAAGCCTCCCTACCCTGAAAAACTTATGCAAAGAAAGTGCACGTACAAAGGCTATTTGCAATTTACAAAATGGCAGACATAATGCTTTTTACTGAAAAATGAGGGCCTGCCATATTGTGTGGGGGAGGAAAAAAGTATGGCAGGAGAGGAAAAATGGAGAAAAATCATGCTGGCCTGGTTTACGACAAATAGATAGCTCTATTGATTTCCTTTTTACAGTGACTGTCCATCCCTCACTGTTGTGATTACACTGACCTATTTCAGAAAGAAATAGCTGTCTATTATGGATTAAACCAAAGTGTCCAAAAAGAAAACATTCTTTTTTGTGGAACAAACAAATAGAGTAAGATGAAACATAACCTATAGCAAAGAGAAAAAAAAAACATGAACGCTTTATGTGTTCCGTGTTGCTCTGGGAGAAGAGGAAAATACAAGTTCTAGCACCACGCTGAGAATCAAATAACTTTACCACAGAATAAGGACCTGTACTTACTGGGGCCCTGCATTGTTGATTTCAGTTCTTTACAAAAAAAAAGCAAACAACATCAAAATAATTAGATGATTGCTAAACTATTCTAAATGTTCTGACTTCTGAATAATTTTGAATGGCAACAATAGACTGGAATTGTGTTCATAATTTATGTGTTACTGTTTTTATAATACACCACAGCACAGCTCAACATTGTATGCCTTGTGCTGATGACTCCTCTGCGTCTGTGAGTATGGCTGTGTGTGCTCGTCCTGTTCCAGTGTGTCTGTGTTGGGGCGTCTCACTAGACTATCTCTCTCTATGTAGCTCAGGGGACTCTGGCTGGCTGATCTTCATTATCAGCCCTAGCTTAACAATGTACTGGATGCACTTCCCACATGAGTGCAACTAACAAATCCCCACAGAGCTGAATCAAGGCAACAATGTGATGAAACACCTTCAAACAACCACTGAGCATGGAACACTGAGCTATGCAGAGACGACTCACACTGCCCCGGGCGATTCCACAGGAGTATGCCTGTTGCCAAGCAAAATTAGACAGCAACTGGGACATATTATTCTCCTAAATTGGTACTGTACAGCACTATTAAGGACCATAAATCTCATGTTTGATTAACTGAAAATACCTCAACTCACAGAGCCAATACATTATCATGCTACAACTGAGAAATTCAAGAGGGATTTGCCATGTCACAATAAGAGGTTACAAGCGCTACAAGGGTAGGACCCATCAACTTGCCATGTTGAACATAAAATTATTGGGATAAATAATGTTGTTAGCATATTTTTCAAACATACACCAGACTGCTTTAATAGGTGTAGTGTAAAGAGAGCAATTTCAATGGTACAACATTCATAGTAAGCATGGCATCTACAGTATTATAGCTTAATAACTTTGAGCAAGTCAGTGGTTTCATAATGACTGATATAATTCACTGTAAGTATGCACTCTATTTTTCTAAGGGAGTGCAGTAGTATCTAAATCATAGGGTTCACTTAAAAACAGATTGGCTGTATACTGAGGGTAGATCTCTGAGGAGAGGAACTCAATACATAGTGCTAGAAAATAAATGAAGATGCAGGGACAAGGCTATGTTTCTCAATCAGTGCAGGCCGTCTGTCACCACAATGGAGATAAATATAGTGTGGAAAACACAAGGATTCTCTACAGTGCATCTACAAGACTGAGGCGAGGAAGCCTCTGTGGTCTCCTCTCCTCCTTCAACAGAGTCACATTTGTACTACTGCCTCCCTCTGGCCAGTCTACACCCAGACACACAATATACACGCACACAACTATCACAACTTGTGAACCCTTTAAAATATAGCGTCCATTTCACTGGTGTTGAATGATCTGTTTTTGTGTGTAATCTCTTACAAAGGTAACTGTAGAAAATCGACAGTATTATTGTGGATATCCAGGCTTTCATCTTGTTGTGTATCATGGTGTGAATGCTCAGTGGACAATCAGTGCATTGTACGTGTACTTCTGCAAGAGAGTAAGAGAGAGAGACAGGATTAGCCCTAAGTAATCAGGAGATCTGCTCTGTGAGGGAAAGAGCATCCTGGCTAGACAACCTGTATGTGTGCCCTCTGTGCGCTAGCTAGCTCTCTGCTATCCGAGCTGAGAGATAGAGCCCCAGACTGCTGATGGTAGATTAGAGGTGAGACGTGTAATCTCAGTGTAATCAGCTGGTGCATCTGATCCTCCGCTCCACACCATCTCCCTCAACAGGTCTGAACAGAAACTCATCTCACAGCAACACCACCCAGCCAGGGTATGAGGGGACGCTACGTACTTGGTGTCCACTAAGATGCAAAATAAACTGTATAAAAATGTACATACATTTTCAAATAACTTTGAATTCTCTTATTCACTAAAATGATTATGTGAATATTTCATTTTTTATTTACTAGGGTTAAAATTTAGCGAGTGTAGCCTGTAAGTTAGGGATACTTTTAGGTGAAGTACCCTTTTAGGTGAAGTACATACAAGTGAGTGTCTATAAAACTGTCAGGGAAAATGTAAAGGAAAACTACACGTGACGTCTTGCTGAGAATTACAGCTTTGTGGTGAGAGAAAGTGCTGGAGAAGGATCACCTCTACAAAGGGAAGGAGAAAGAGAGAGAGGGGGGAGAGAGGCTGTGGCCACAGACAGTAAATCTAAGTAAGTCCCTATAATAGCCTGAATGGGAGGAGGACATCACAGTCATAGGCACAATGATATAAGTATCCATTTTCATCTAGAAAACTTCACCTTCATATGGCTCAATGATTAGTCCAGCCAGGTGGATTGAAGTGTGGTGGGATGTAGAGGGGGGAAAAAGACGGGTGAGGAAAAGAGCAAAAGGGAGTTGGGAGAGGAGAGGAGAGGAGAGGAGAGGAGTCTGCCAGTGAACAGCTGCCCCTGTAATTTATATTGATGAGGGGACTGGCGTGGCAGGGAGCTTCCAGGGGTTTGATCACTCAGGCAGAGTGGGGAGTTAGGTAGCAATGTGGCCCATCCCTGTGGTCTAGGTTGGACTGAGAGGACCTCTCGCACACACATACACACACACACACACATATATGTAAGCAAGACAGC
>OOFE01028000.1:20054-33943 GCA_900323365.1 Monocentris japonica
GTTAAGGGGCTTTACTTTGATTTCCTCACACGGACAAGCTTTGAATATTTCTCACTGAAATGAGACGGTGTCGTCCAGTCTCTGCCCAGGGCTTTGAACCCAAGACTCCTAAATCATGCTCTTTGATTTGAGCCCCCTTCCGGTGTAGAGGTGCTTAGCGCTGCACTAATTAAGATAGTGGGGCGGTGGATGGTAGGTCAAAGCAGTTCTGTTCTACCTTGAAGATACACTGACACAAACACACAGCCACACACACACACACCTGCACACATCAAACAAACACCACAGCCCCTCCAGACAAGCAAATAGCTTAACATACAATCATGCTGCTGTTTTGACAGGGCTGTTTGACTCAGGTAGGGCTGTCTAGTGTAGAAGATCATATTCTTTGCCCTGCTGTCTGATGTAAGAAATAGCCAGGGTGTTTTACAGAACAAGATGCAGCCTCTCTTCTCTCACTATCTGAAACACTCCGACCGCTCTTACAGAAAAGCCCTCTGGCCTTCCCTCTCCACAAGTTTCATCAGAATGATCAGAGTGAAAGGATAGCCTTCAGGGCTAGTCTTCCATTCACACAGAGGGGTAGGAACACACACACACTCTGCCGTACACTAGATGGAGGCATTTTTATATGCCATTTCGATTGCACTTCACTCATGTCAAAATACAGTACAAATCTCTTGGAAATCATTGATTTCTACAGGTAAGACTGTTCATCAATTCTTCATGAGCAGTTTGAAACTGAAAAGGCAGTGATGGTTAGAGAGGAATAGTCTGCTCACTATCATTGGAGTTTACACAGAACCATTGCAGCTCCCATGTGAGACCTGTTGTGTCACAGTGTCTTTATCTTTAGATTTCCCCGATAGGATCTGTGTTTGAAGAATACAGACTCTTGGTAGTTAACCCAGCCTTAAAGGTTACAAACCACACAACACCACATCCGTGTTTTTCAGCTGCAAGGTCTTGCAGAGAACAAAGGGGTGCTTCAGCACACTGGCTGCTTTAACAGTGCGTGATTATCTAGCAGTCATAAGACTGCAAAGCATTTTAATTTCCTCTCTGGGGTTATCATCATATTCTCTCCAGGATGAAGAAATACTGAATAGTAAAGGAATGGCAAAACAAAACCTTATTGAAGCTGTTAGTTTATCACAATGCTTTGCAGACAATAATGTATAGCCACTAATCAAATATAAAGGGGTTAACATAAATACACAAAAATAGATTATTTTTATGGTGCTGTACATATACTTCTATATAAGGCGAAAATAACAATTCTAGCTTTAAAAAAAGAACTGTATTGTACTCACAGGTATGTGTCTTCTTTGTTACTGAGATACCTGCAAAGAGAAAATAAACATGAAAACCTGAATAAAAATAAATAAATAAACTGTAAAATACATGAATCCCTCATTTACATGTGACTGTGCTTATCTCTAACTGTGAGAGTGATGATGGCAATAAAGAGGAAGACCCTGTGGTGCACCAGACTGTCACTGTCCAAGGTCACTGAGGTGACAGGCCTGGGGCAGTTATATGCATATGTGGGTGAGTGTCCCACCTACAGCCATGCTACAGAATATAGACGGCAACATGAACGTCTGCAGCAAGGTGGTTGAGACTCCATCCTCTGTGGCCAGCTGATGGAAAGGAATATGAAAACAAGCAACATTTGGAATGCTAATGTGTTGAGCAACCAGAGTGGCTGTGCCTGAGCACATGACTAAGCCTGTTCCCCAGAGCGGGTGATGGCGGCGCTTTGACCTCAGCGTGAGTCAGACCTGTGCCCTGGCTGAGGCTGAAGCTGAGGTGGACTTGGGCTGCCACTGCTCATCCTTCCCTTCCTCAGCCCTTCGGGTGTCAACTCATCGAATGAGCCAGTCTGGTTCTGCCTCTGGCTCCGGTTGCTTCTCCTGTCTGCAACATCGGTCTAATGCCCCAGGAGCCTGATGCGGACGAGCGCACAGCCAGCCGTGGTCCCAGCGGCCCCCTGGATGCTCATGCTTTGCAGGGCGAGAGCACACTAATAGATCCCACTTGTCATGCGGAAGCAATGGCTAATTTTTCTACAGCTTGCATTTGAAACTCGGGGGACGGCGAACTGACATGATTCAATAACTCTCTGTGAAAAAGGCGTCTGGCCGGAGATAACAATGTTTCAGACACGTTGGAGGGGAAACGAGTCAAAGAGCAACGAGGGGGAAAACAAATAAGCCCTTCAGCCTCCTATAGACACACACATGCCCACAAAAACACACATCTCATATCAACTCCATTGAGCAGAAAGAGGGAAAACAGTCACCTAGGGGCCAGAAGTCTGTGATGGAGCTCTAGCATTGTTCTCAGTGCTCAGGGCCAAAAGCATCTGTTCTGTCCAACTGTGACATTACGCAAGGAGAAAAACAAATGGCAATCCAGTCTTAATTCCACACCTCAATCACATGACAGAATAGTCATGGCTGAAGGCCCATTAGGGAGCAGTGGAGTCAAGGTGCTGCAACAAAAGGCAGCTCTGAATGCCTATTTTAAGCAGTAAACTAGCTCTTTGTTTTGATGGGTTAGACCATGTCTGAGACCATGAAAGGAACATAGCTGGTCTGCCCATTGGAATCTATATCAAAATGACATGGCAAACAGGGAGCTTTTTCCTGGCTTCTTGACAGACCTTACAAATACTATTGTAGACAGACATTCTGAGACTATTTAATTGGGGTCTGGTTACAGTTAGACAAGGGATTTGGAGATATTAATTAATCTAAAGGTACGTCATGTCATATAAATGGGTTATTTTATATATTGAATGCAAGAAAATTTACTGAAAATCCACATTTTTTTCAAAACTAGATGAAGAGTTGTACTTTAACATTGTCAACAAATGTGCCTGTGTCTGACCAAAAGCAAGAGATCTTAAATGTACAAACAGCCGTGTGGCTGCGCAAAATATTTATGACAGAGGAAGTGAGAAGTGAGAGAAACACAAGGTCTGTGTGTGTGTGTGTGTGTGTGTACGTTGTGTACGTTACCCACAAACTATAGTATGTCTTCCACCCTCCAAATCCCAAACACCTACTCTGTCAGTGTTACTTGTGATATGAAAACTAATCTCCACACAGAAAGGTTCTCGCAAACAGTATATGAGGAAACCATTACCGTCCTTTATTGCAGAGGCTCACTCAGAACAACCTGTTGCTATGCAGGGGTAGAGGAAGCAGGAGGGGTGGATAGTGAGTCCACCTCCTCCTCTACGTGTCATTCAGGGCCCTGTGATTGGAGGTGGCAAGGAGAAGGGGCCATAAAGCCAATGAGTGAGTCAGGCAGTGAGAAGGAAGGACTTAGCTCTGGGCACTGACATTGGCAATGCCTGCCAGCTCATGTCTACTCCATTGGATGGCAGGTTCAGAGGTCAGTCTGGAGGAGAATCTCTCCTTGGCTGACAAACAAGCTGGTATAAACATGCTTACAGCTTGAGGATCCTGTATAAATCTTCTCTACATCCTATATTTACACCTATGTGCTTTGCAATGATTGAGTAAAAAGGCATACATGTTTCCATTATTAGACTCGCTGCTTAATTCTCATTTCGACATTACCATTTGTCACAAAGGAAGGAGGGACGGCTGTCATCGTGTGGCCTTTGATCAGTCGAATTCTCCCTCACATCAGTAAACAATTCAGCACATGTTCTGCAGTCTCTTCTGATGAGAGTTTGCCCATGCTATAGAGGAAGAGAGTGTCACTGCGCAGGCGGCTGGAGGTTAACCTCCGCCACATCTATCTGCAGGGGGGCACATATCCTGTAAACATGCCACTTAGACAGGAGGAGAGTGAAGCTGGGGTTTGGCAGCCAGAGTGCTGCAGCCCGCTGTGGAGCACGGTGCCATCGCAGGCGACTCAAAGTGACAGCGCTGTAATGAAGTCTGAGGTACACGGCAGGCTGTACGTCATAATTCCAGGTTCCTTAAAGCCTGACAGGGAATGATTATCATGGATGGTTATTGTCACCCTGCCTCCCTGGGAGACGAGGCGCGCTCTGGGGTTGTTGCACCGTGACATTCAAAGTTACAGTCTCCTTCATATAATGGAGCTGTCCTCTCAGCGCGCTAATGGGAGCGATCCATTTAACCTGTGCCAGAAACACACAGACGAGGAAGTTCCTAATGCGAGGCCTCTCCCGTGGGGACGTCACACTCTCCCCCTGGCTGCTCCCTTCCTGCTGCTTGATTCATTGACTGGCGCTCCTCACTTATCCTCATTCACTGTTCAGTCTGGGGAGACAGGGAGGCCCGCTTCCTGCAGCCTGCTCCACATGCCACTGCTGCACGCCCGCCGCACACAAGGACACAGCCGGTGCAACAGACCCAGCTGCAGGAAGAACCAGGGAGGGCCCAGTAAGGGACTGGCGAGACACCTACTCGAACTAAGGGTCATTATAATAGGCCTTGGAATGCTATCAATATACACCCTTCAGTCTTTATGATGGCCTCTCAGTTAGAAAAACATGAAACAATAATGTGGCAGTTATGGTTATTGCCCTGCCTCAATGATGACAGTTGTATAGGACTGTTCATTTGAGGCTACTCCTGAGGTCGCTGGTTAGTGATGGCAGCCTAAGCAATGGGCATTTTAAGAACAATAGCCACATACAGTAGTCCCTCTTTAATCTGCATGCACCCTGCCCCACTGACGCATTGTCACTACATTCCTGAGAAGAAAGGATAGCAAAACATGTTTTTGTTGTAATATGTGGTACTGTATAACATTCAACACATTCAATACTAATCCAGGATGGAAGAAAATGAAAGACAGGTGACTTATCAAAAATGCATGGTCTAATAAGGCTATTCATACCATTTAGTAAAAAAACAACTCTTAAAATACAACAGTGGCTCACCAAGAGAGACAGTAAAAAGCAGTAAAAAGCACAGCAAATGTACAAAGGCATGAGAGGCTGCTCTTGCATTAATGCTCATCTCATCAAAAGTCATAAAATACATTGGGTGAGCTGAATCAGGGACCTCTGTGCTGTTCTAACTTTGGCAGTCTTTGTGAAGGCCAAGTTTCATACACAAAGTCATTTCAACAATCCTCCCTTTTGCAGTGACATACTTAGCCTTATTAGCTATTATACTGCTATAAACTATACATGCAAAAATGTAATGATTAAAAAAGCACAATGATTCTAATCAGCTGCCCCTTAATATACTAAAACACTTAATCCATGGAGAGGCCAACTCTCTGGGGAGGCTCAAGAGAAAAATGACTTCTCTGTCTCCAGGCGCTGTTATTTCTGGTCATTTCTAATTGGTTTTAACTAAAAGCAACCACTCCCAGACTCCACAGGTTACTCCAATGCATCGCTATGGAATTGTCTGCAAATAGAAGATATACATCCAAATTAGTTTTAGAGGACACCACAATTGTCTTTCAGAAGAAGAAAGGAGAAAGGAGAAAAAAAAATACAAGCACATACGCCTTACTAAGAAAGACATTTGTAAGATCCCAATGGGGGAGCAGTGTTATCAGGGTGACCCTGTGATCATAGGAGCCCTTGTTGACTGAGATGCCATGTCATACGCACTTCACCCCCTACAAATGTCTGCCAGGCTCATGCACAGTTTCTCCCCCAGCGCAGTTCTGCTTTGCTGGGCCCGTGAGTCTCCAGGTGAGTCCTCAGTGCTGTTTGGTGGCTCGTGAATTATACATTGCAGCAGAGGAATTGACGTGGCCCAGGAGGGCCGCAGGAACAGCAGGCATGGCTGGGAGGCAGATTGAAGACTCTGACGGAATTTTAATTGTACCACAGGGAACACCACGATAAGCGCTATTGTTATTGGTAAGACACTGCTGCACAGGTTCACTTAGCTGAGTGCTTAAAGAAAAGACAAGCTCCAAAAACGATTCTGTTGCCCAACATCCTAGGCTCTAACATGGCACCGCTGACCTTCCTGTTAGAGGCTATTCTGAGGAGAATGGTTCATATCATTACTGTCATACTAATATTTACCATTGTGCTCTGTGTGAAAACTAGTATTTAAGTGCAGCACAGTGTTTATTTGCAGTGTACTCAGAGGACCAATGAAGGTGAGGTCTGGTGGAGGAAAAAGATTTAGGAAACAGCTACAAACTAAGCAATGAAACAGCTTCAATAAGAAAACACTGAATGGAATGCCTCAGTGTTTTCTTATTGGTGTGTTATTTGGTACAATGCTGCAGGTGAAAAGCAAAAATGCTGGGGTTTCTGCTGCTCTGATGTTCTTCCCTCTGATCCTGGCTAAAGCTATAACGTACATTTATTCTCCTTTGAGTGCTTGCTAGTCCCTGGGGGCCGGACGGATACAGGAAGGCTCTGGGCACTGGTCAAAGTGAGGCCAGGGGCACAGGCAGGCCTCTGTGTAGTCTCTGAGCAGGCGGTTCCCAGCCCAGTGGTAATCTCCCTGTGATCCAGCCTCAACCACACATGAAACCCAATAGCCTTTCAGCCCGCACCATAAATAAAGACAAACCACATTCAGCGGACCACCCTGGCTTACTTTACTGTTATTGAGCTACACTGAACGCCAGTCTATACTGGTCACCACTGGATGTTTATAGGCTTACATACAGTAACTCGGGGTTGGACTATATAGATTTTGAAGTGGAGACTTCATCAGAACAGTGATGTTTATATTTCACAAGGTGTAGTTACATTTAAAAATATCAGCACAGTAATGCTAATTTTCATCTAGGCCTATTCATATGTATAGGTTTGTGTTCATAGAGAGAATGCACAAAATGTATTAGCATTTCCTACTTTATAGTACATTGCAGAGGTTAGAGGTTGTTCTGTCTCGTAGCACTCTCTAGTAGACAACAATGATGCTCCCTAAGGACACTTGTGAGTTCCCATTCACATTACAATAAATTACCTGAGCTCCACACAGGTTGAAATCTAAAGGAATACAATTACCCACAGTTCCTGGGGCAGACACTCCAGTTATGCACATTTTACACTAATGGGTTGTAAGAGTTATACAATTGGCCAATAGAGATGTGCCCCCTTGGGCTAACCTATTCAGAAGGCATTAAAATATTCAAGATAAGCTGTACAATACAGTTAAAAAATGGCAATGAGGATCTCAGATCTATTACTGAAATTTCTATCTATTTTCTATATTCTGCTGCTGTGCATAGTGTGCAAAGGATGAGTCACAGGGCAAGTACCTTCAGGAAACCACAGCGGCAGACTGCTTTTGCCAAAGGTAAATGCCACTGTGAGAGATGAATTGTTGCTACAGATTTGCTCACTCAACTGGCCTGTCCTAGCATGGTATGCATCTCATATTATCTCTGAATGCACCTTACAACAACAATAGTAATAGTAAAAAAAGAGGTTAGTACAGTGGAATCGATGCATGCTATGATAGTCAGTGACAATTTGTAAAGAGAGCTGTCCAGGTCTGTCAATAGATCGTGCTCACAACACTGCTTGTATAATCTCCTAGGGGGGGAAACTAGAGCTTTGATGACAAACTAATGTCAGCTAATATCAGCTCTATAACAGCTGACTCAAAAATATATTGAAACCCTTTCATTACCATCACTCATTCAGTCTCAATTCTAATCCAGTAAAGTACAGTACAGTAGACACTTGTCTAATGAACAGGGGTCTGTGGGGAAGGATCGTTCTATGTCTGTGTAGGAAGCCAAGGTCCCACAACGGTGGACTCATGGCTCTGCTGATAAGGACTTGGCTGTAATTGCTCAGAAGGGAGGAAACTGCAGCCCTATTAGGTCTGGTCTTAGCACTTGCCAATAAGCCAAACTGCCCCTCTGAAGCCTCCCATGTAATGAAAACTTCCTCTGAGATGAATTACATGTCTGTCAATCCACTAATTAATATCATGGACTTGTCTTTTTTGCTTCTCCGCAGTAGCGGAAGGAGTCAGAGAGAGTTTGAGGATTTATGAGCACTGGAGGACAGAGAGGAAGGAAAACAGGCAAACTAGCAAGCTTGCCACTCCTGTGATTCACTGCAGTCATGGCCGGCACTTAGTGCAGCATCTATTTTTCATGTATTTCATAATTAAAACCTGCAAGTTCTGTAAGCCCTCCATGCTCCATGCAGATCAAAGGTAGTCCTATTAGCAAGGAGTTCATCAGTGGAGCCACACTTCCATTTCCAGGCAACGGAGCCACGCTTAAAGCACAAATACTCTGTAATTACACACATGTGTGATAACGGGACAGCCAGGGAGCTGGACTATGATTAATAGAACACAGATCACAGTTTCCCCCCTCTGTTTTTCAAAGCTAACACAACAGAGGACTTTACACATGAGGATAAGCCATGCGCGGCAGATAAAGAGTTTGATGAAAGACTGAATACATATTTCACACATCAACTCTTGTGGTGCAGGTGGAGTGTGCTTCAGTTTGTTGCCTTCTCCCTCCCCACTGCATTCTCTATGTAAATGTAATGGGAGGATAACACAGGATAAAGCTCTGCAGAGCACAGCCTTCTGCCGGGATAGAGGGAAACAAACCTACCTCACATGGTGTAATCAACGGAGAGAGCTGTGTTGCGTTATTTATTTGTCCCGTTGACTCCTGGGTAACTCAACGCTACAGGGCACGCTGTCTGGATGCTGGGGCCGTGAGACACTTTTTCCACTAACACCACAACTTGCTAGCTTATGAACACAGGAATCCTATCTGTTCTCCAGTCTGAAATGAAATATTTGATGATAGCCACAAAATAAAATCGCAACTAAAACTATAAGAATATTTTCATGTTTTTGTTTTTTTTGTTGGGTGGGGGGGGAGTGGGGTACTGGGTGACTGCATTGTCCACGTATCATCCACAATGTTGATGATAAATATGCTCATAATGGCCATTAAAAATGATGTATAATTCCCATTTTCTTCTAACTGCAAAGCTTCCTGCTGCAGTTGGGGTTATTTTTATGCCTTTGCATAACAATGTCAGAGGAAGAACTTGTCATATGAAAGAGGAACTATAATTAGCCATAACATTTGTTCATTCACAGGCATGGCAGTTTAGTTGTTTATGTTTTCAAAACGAAAGTACTGCACACTGGAGCCAAGTTAACCATAGAGCACAAACTGCTGAACTTCCTCCAGGCTCATGAGGCCAGTTACAGTTCACTACTATTGCCCTACACTAAAAACCGGACAAGGTAACAGGAAGCGTTGCTGGTGTATTGGGGAGGAAGATGACAATCCTAATATACACTTCAACTGTTACACTATAAGAACAGGGCATTTGTCAACACAACACATCAAGACAACACATCCCACAGCCAAGGCAGCTTATGGAGAGGACAGACAGAGGGCAGGAATTTTGCACCTAATACAAGGGTGATGTCTAATCAGGTCCAGCAACAAAAGCAGTTCCACTTTCTAACCTTCTCCACGGTGTTCAACACGACTCTCTAGACGACTGACCAAAAGAATATCTGTTATTGTTTGTATCTATATTACAGCCCATCTTATGATATTCTATCATGCAAGAGGTAACTGGGTTGTACAGACAGCCACACACACTGTATGACAAGCATAAAGAATATATAGGCTCATCCCAACTTGACTCATAAGCATATACTCATATCACAGACATCCCCGACATATGTATAGACGGCACACTGACAAGCCTGAATGAGGGGTCTGAGGTTAAAGCCTAGGCCATGTCTGCACTATAGCTCCAGCCATACATTCTCAACAATATGAAAACCAGCAGCCATGGCCAGCAGTAATAATTAATAGCATGGTCTATAAGCATTCCATTAGGTGCAAGCAGCTGTCATAAACATCTTAATTAATTTACAAAGCAAGCAACTAGGGAATTATGGCGACGTAAAAATCTGCTTCCCTCTGCCGCTCCATAGCACTGGAACAGATCGGGCTTTTAAATTTTTAAACATGCCTTTCATGTTCTCTAGAGCACTAAAAAGCCTTTGAACAGTCAGCTTGTTAGGAGATGCACCTAGCAGCCCAGTACCTAGGGGTCGTCTCACGATTCTTTTCATACGGTGACAAGAGGTTTTGGGTTTCTCTTTGCTGCTCTGGCTTGACTCAAGGAATCTCTCTCTTCATGTATGGTATCTGCCCTCCTTCGCGTTTTCTTTGTCATGGTGTCATTACTGCTGTTTTCCCCTGTTTTTCTTCTAATACTCAATCTCTTTCTCCTTTTGAGTTCCATCAATGTGTCTCTGTTCGTCTATCTATAATTTCCCATGTAATATTTAGACTAGAAATGTTATATCTGTATTTTTGTTTTACAGTGTAACTTTATCAGATTAAATGCTACATGCACTTGATTGATTAAAACAATTTTCATTTAGCCATTGGCAAACTGCAGATTTTATCACAATGTCACAAATTACACACAAGGATTTCAGACCCAAAACAACAACTGCTACTGTGTGCCTTATGTAAGAGGGGTATCCTGAGGATACTGAACGCTGCTGTCGAGGGACAGTGGCAAGAGAGGGAAGATGCCACTCCTGTACTATACTGTAGGTAATCTGGACGTACTGTCCATACTGTGTGGCAAGCAGAGGGTCAGGGAGGAGTAGTAAAAACCCTCTTCTTTACCTGCTCTCACTCAGAGAGGGCAAGATTAGACTGGCCACTCCATTATAGGAGAAGGGCTTAAGAGCATTTCCACTTTCAGAGCCAGGATATCAGCAGCTTCTGACACTAAGCAGGGCTGACCCATCATTTTGGAGGGAGGTGGGGGAGGGTATCAGCTGACTGGCCAGCAATACAGTTGCTGCAAAAGTCTAGCCGAAGATCATTTTCCCTGACCACAACCATTTCAACATTTTTCAAGAGTCACTCAGCACTCAGAGAAAACAGAAAACGTGTGGGTATTTTCTTTAGAATGTCATTAATATATACTCGCCATCAATCGATTCAATTGTGAATCGATTTAACTATGCATAAGATCTATGCCATTTATTGAGAGGACATTGAATTTTAATGTGCCCATTACTCTGATGAGGAATACCCAGGCATCCCTTCTTTTCTTACTCCCCTTCTAACCAGTCTCTTCCTCCCCATCGCTCTCCATTTCAGCCCATGCCATATTTGCTTAACCCAGCCAGTGTGACAGCACTCAATGCTAAAGCACTCCCAGGGCAGTTGATCAAAGTCAGCGGTCAATTCACATTACAATGCATTGATTTGATGTTTCCTAACCTCCCAGGCCTTTCTCTGATGCTGCCAAGGAGCTTGAGGATATTTCACAGCATACCTCCTCTCCCAGCCTTCTCTCTCTATCTATGTGTGTGTGTGTGTGTGTCTCTGTGTGTGTACAGTGTCTGCAGACAAAATATGGTATGGTTGACAGAGATGGTATGGTTTCAAATCCTAATGAATACACTGCAATAATTCATGGGGGGGGTGCTCCACATCAAAACTACCATCCTTTCACCATTTATTGCCCTTCATTCACCTGCTGTTTCAAATATTGTTCATTTACTATTCTTTATTGACTTGGCTTCTATGCTTTAGTGACTACCATTTCCCTCCAAGGGCTGTTCAGAGCCCTTCCATGTTCTATTCAATTATGAAAACCTAATATGGTGGAAAGGTGTCGTGGAGCTCATTCATAACCATGCATTATTTCATTCGTATTTACTGCACTGCATTGCTGGTTGCCACAGTGAGATGAGAACTAGCAGCGTAAACATTGCTCGTTCTATTCTTTTCTGGCCTTGACCCCAGACTATATGGCTAATAATGGGTACAGAGAGAGAGATATAGTTAGACAGAGAGAGGTACCCTGTAAAATAACAACTGAATCCATTACAGTGGGAGGGGAGTTACTTTTTAGTTTTTTTTGTACAGGGAAGTTGTCAAAATGCGTAAGCATCAAGGCCATGGCACAGTGACACACTGACCTACAAGCACAAAGGAGAACTTTGTCTGTCTTGATAAATACATATACACACACAGAAAGAGAGTGAGGAGGGAGACACAGAGAGAGAGAGGGAGAGAGAGGGGGAACTAAATAAGAACTATTGATTTATGTAAGAGAGGCATTCCTGAAACAGCATTAGTCATCATGGCTGTGTGCAGCAAGCTGGCTCTTTAATTATTCCTCAGAAGCCAGACAAACTCAGCGCGGCATGAAGAGCGCCTATTGATTTCTGCCTGGCAGACGGGACACACTTACTTATGGCAACTCAGAGTGGTTGGCAGATCCGAAAGACAGAGAAGGTACTTATCTCCTATTCAAGCTACAGAGAACCACAACTGGCCATTAGACAGGTGAGATAGACTCAATGATTCTATGGAGATAGAGAACGTGAGAATGTTTTATGGTGATTGTATCAAACACAAGTGACACCTGTTGTGGCTTAACCCAGCAAGAGGTCCCGCCCACAGGAAGCAAGAGGAGATGAGATACACCTCCTCATTCAGCTGAACAAGAAGAGTGGGATGACTGAGAGGATGAATGAAGGAGAGACGCTGAGTTATCTATAGGCTTCTGATGCACCTATCAGCCATAACATTAAAACCATTCGGCGGTGACACCAGTCATTTTTTTCGATCACCAGCTCACAGCTGGAATGCACCCTCCTGGTGGTGCTGGGGATCGAACCAGCGACCCTCCGGTGTTGAGTCGGTCTTTCTAACTGATAGGCCAACCTGCCGCCCCCAGCTGTGATGCACTGTGTGTTCTGACACCTTTCTATCATAGCCAGCAGTAACTTTTTCAGCAATTTGTGCTACAGTAGCTCTTCTGTGGGATCGGACCCGACAGGCTAGCCTTCGCTCCCCACACGCATCAGTGAGCCTTGGGCGCCCATGACCCTGTCACCGGTTCACCGGTTGTCCTTCCTTGGACCACTTTTGGTAGGTACTAACCACGGCATACCGGGAACACCCCACAAGACCTGCTGTTTTGGAGATGCTCTGACCCAGTCGTCTAGCCATCACAATTTGGCCCTTGTCAAAGTCGCTCAGATCCTTACTTTTGCCCATTTTTCCTGCTTCCAACACATCAACTTCAAGAACTGTCTGTTCACTTGCTTCCCAATATATCCCACCCCTTGACAGGTGCCATTGTAACAAGATAATCGATGTTATTCACTTCACCTGTCAGTGGTTTTAATGTTGTGGCTGATCAGTGTATGTGTTGTGCTCTGTGCAGCGTGTGAGTTTCTGTCTGGCTATAGGCTCTTATGAGAGAAAGAGAGACGGGGGATGGGCTGGTCAGCTCTACACACTAAAGGTAGTTTTTAGTCCACAGCTTTCAAGAATAGACATTTAAATAAGCACATTTAAAACAAAAACAGTAAACCATAATTAAAGTGAGGACACAACTCCAACATTTTGGTGGTGTACTTGGTACACTTTATATGCTGCATGAATGTACAGTGCAGTATAAAAATCAAATAATATATAACAAATACAAGATGCATGTCTGCATAGAGATTTAGAATAAACGTGCATTCTACTGTCTAGCTTGTAGGCACCTTCTGGAGCTGAATCCTAATCTTCTGTGAGCACTGAGGTTTTAAAGTGGCACTCTATTGTTATTTCATGAGACCGGCTCCGCACAGAGCCAGGGCCTCGTCTGAGCTGTGGGAGGAGAATTCCCCTGCATGGCTACACAATACACAGACAGCGCATTTAGAGATGTCAGCCCTTAACTAGAGACCAACCAGTGAGGTGAACCCACTAACCCCTCTATGCATGTCTTCACCAAGTCTAGCCAGGCTGCTCTGGAAACCTCAGTTAAAAATGCATTTGGTGTAGGTAATGCGGTGGGCTAGGCATGCTAGGCAGGCTAGTTGGGTTATACGTCTGCTCAGAGACCTGGTTCGTGAAATGCCACTACTGTATGCTTCATCAACACTGCCTCCCTTGCACTTACA
>OOFE01028001.1:0-17131 GCA_900323365.1 Monocentris japonica
TTCTGAACCTGAAACCGAAGAAGTGCCTGAGAAGTGGCCATGACTTGTTGGGGAAATGTTTGCCGCTGCAAGAAGAATGCCTCATCTCTCCTCCAACTTACCCTCTTGTTCTTTCTCGTTCTCTCGTTCTTCTCCCTCCGCCCCCCTTGCCCCTGACTCTCGTCCTTGGTCCTGAGATATGACATGTTCTCAGGAGAAATGCATTGCCTTTTCCTCTCTCTCCTTCCCCCTTTCTTTATCAGTCTTTCTCTGACTGTCTGTAGATAACCCCTCTCCCCCGTATCTCCTTCATTCGTTTGTATAGGCTTTTCAAGGAATGAATAAGGTCATATTTCCCGTTCCCTCAGTGATTGGGTGTAACTGTTTATAACGGGTGGGTTTTCTGGGAGGGGCACACTATCAAACCAAATCAAACTCTTCTACTACACACTATCCCAACGCCCTTTGATGACCTGGTAACGAGGGAGATGTCCAATTTAGAAAAGAGAATTGACCTGAGATTGTGCCAACACTTGATCGAGACAGTCGGCTGCGTGAACTGATAATGTGAGCATGCCTTTTGAAAGTAGCCATTTTGTTCATTATTATAAATACATTTACTTTAGATGATATCGTCTTTTTTTTAAAATTTATTTTATACCGTCTGTGGTATATTGAGAAGATCTAAGTTGTAGTTATGAAAGGAGTTGCCATAGTGGCCATCCCAATTCACACGCACTTGGGAATTGCACTGGGGGCTTCAAGAGAGGGATTTGTGTGACCCCATTTGATCTCTTCTGTGATGAAAAGTATGAATTAAAATCTACTGAGTTTGTCATATGAATGAATATTTCCCAAGTGACAATAACTGGAAGCCAATGTATAGATTTGAAAAGTGCAGGCAGGCAGTCTGTGCCTCTCAGTGTACACTTACAGACAGTATTTTGTGGTTGGGCCTTGGGTGACAGCTTTGTGGGGTCAAGAAAGGTTCAGGCGTCTGTCCATCCTTGTGTGTCGATATTGTCATTCCTGCGGACCTCAGGCCTCCTGGGTAGTCTGCACGTCGTAGAGTCCTGTTTCTGACTGAAAACCACCCAGGCTGGTCAGTTCCCCCTCTTTCTATCCAGGTTATTCAGGATAGGGCTGGGTATTATAAAATGATACCTACTACTATTGTATTGACTATTTGAGATTGGTTGGATTTTCAGGCTTGAGAACTTTATGATTTTATTTATTTGTTTTGAGGAAATCAACTTAATCTATTTTAAAAGGCAGAAGGCATTACATGAAATGTAAATGTTAAATATTTATTAAAATGAAAAAAATATTTTCTTTCATCCAACAAAAAGCAAGGTACTGAAAAAACCTACGCCCTTATCTTCCTGAACCTCTAGCACAACAAGCAGAGAAACTCCATCACAAGGTCAAATCTGCAGGCAGAGGGAACTGATTGCCGGAACAGTCTGGACTTCCTGAAGGTCCTGGCAATGACCCCTAGTGAACCTCGTGTATGATTGTTTCACTTCCCTTCTGATACAGCCGCAGCATGACAGAAGGGAGGTTTGTTACTACCTTTTATATTAGGAAACACAGGTACTTGGCTAGCATGTTGAGGAAGGTCATGTACTACAGCATGATTGAAAAGCTTGATTCTATTGCTCAGACATAGGCTTCATTGCAGTATCTCTAAGGTAGGGGCCATAGTTTCACAGTGGGCTATTTCATTTAGCTCTCCGATGTAGCTGTCATGACCAGACCTGGGCGAAACAGTATTTGCAGTATTTTCTTTCATGGCTTGTTGTAGCCTTGTCACTTTGGTGACAGACGAGCAGGGTTTAGACAATCATAGGAAAGTATTTGAAAGTTAATTTAGTATACTTCCATTTGATTGACAACTACCTGACACCATCTGAAATGCCCAGATGCAGTAAAAGTGAAAATGTATTTAAAGTAAAAATGTAAAGGTGCCCTGTGAAGGTCAAAACCAACGCTTATAAATCTTATTAAATACTATTTGATCCTAGGTCTACTCAGGACATCATCTCCAACTTGTGGTTTCTCATTTCTTGCAACACTCACTAACTGCCAACGGGGGCTGGGGTCTAGTTTGACCCTTAAAGGCTCCCATCTGTAAACCATGTGCCTCGCTGAGTTTACTCTGGTCTCATTTTCTGCAATTCAGCCACAGAGATACTGCACTGTTATTTTGTGCCACAAAGCTGTTTCTGCCTGTGTTTGTACATCCAATCTTTGAAAGAGGTATTTTGGATTGTTTTGTTTTGTCTGATTTTTTTTTTTTGTGACACTGGAGACAGATTGTGAAAGCTCAGAGCAGGAGGTATAGTTGAAACTGAATCAAGTCCTAACTTTGCTTGTTTTTGCTGAAGCTGAAATAAAGGTGAAACAGTACGTTGAGGACAGGGCCTAATGTGAATCGGAAATGAAAGGTGTAGAAAAGGATTTCCCTCAGAATGCTATGGTATAACAATAGTTATTGTAATGATCGATTTGCTTTAATTTTGTTTTTCCCTCTTCATTGGAAAATTGATAAACATTTTGTCATTAAAGATTACCTGAATGAAGCAATTTGCTGAGTATGCTTTTCAAATGTTTTCTTTGATTACTTCGTGACAATGAAATACAATTGTACTACAATTATACTATTGGTTTCTCCGGAGTAAAAATCAAACGCAAAGTCCTATTTTCCCTTTTTTGATGGAATAATACCCTATAAGTCTCTATGTACTGAGGCAAATTCTTGAACTTTGAAACTTTTCTCAGAAGTCGACCATTCTTAGACCTCAGAGGCCGTGTACATAGGCTCAAATAACAAGATAGCAGTAACCACAGCAGAAGAAAAAAGTTTTTCCAGCCATCCGGTTCCACACCCTATCACCCTCACCAGTTGTCACAGTCCAGACCGTTGTTTTGAACAGGATCCAAATACGCAGCAGCAGAAGCCGTGTACGTGCCTTAGCTAGTCATTGAATACACATCGCTGACACCTTAGGCATTAGGCTTCTTGGAAAATGACAATCAGACATTGCCTAACTGTTGCTAAAAACTCCCGTGAGCACAGCTTTACATTTCAGTCACAAAGACACTCTGACCAAATTGATAAAGAAAGGGAGGATTTCTTGGCTGAGGCGAGGCTGAGTTTACAGATGATGATGATGTATTTGATATGTGTATTATTATGTGCCTGGTCGGTCAGCTGCAGAGAATTTCATGTCCCAATTCCTGAAATTGCTGTGTGAAATGTGATGCCGCATTTGGAAAGTTGTTCAAAGTACATCCACAAAAAAACAGTACACAATATTTGTGCTTTTAATGTGTATTTGTTCTCAGTTGCCCTATTAATAACATTGTAACAAACCTGTTTTTTTAAAGGCAATTTATAACTAACCTCAAGTTGAGCCTACTAGTTCACAAACATTAGTAAGAGGACCTTCCTCTCCCCTACTTTAAAAATATGACGTTCCTAGAAGTGTCAAGCTGTTCTATGCTTCACCCTCATCCATTTAACCCTTGACCCCCTATGACCATGATGCTTAGACACTGTGGCAGCATTGACTTTGAGCTATTTGAAGCCGCTCGCTGTGGCCCTCTTTCTCTCTCTCTGAACAGAGCTAACTCAGTTGAAAAGTATGGATCATTGGAAAAAGACCTATTCATTCTCTTTGTTTAGTGCTGCCCTCCAGTGGCAGAGATCCTGCGGTGCTGAATTGAGTATGTGCTTGTCACTGTGCATGTGGACAGGCAGGTTTAAGTACATGACATGACTGTATGTTACTGACTGTATTTTATGAAAAAGATAACTAGAAATTGTTTTTATGCTTGAATAAATGAACATGTTTCATCTTTTCTACCTGTGTGTCTGCAGTTCATGCATTCTACTACAGATGCTCATGAGGCGGGTCGAGGCAAGCCAGTATCAGTATGGATTTTGAGGTGCTGGCTATTAGAGCAGTTGTAATTTGATCTTCTGGTCAAAGTGCCACACCCTTTTTTCCCTCACCGTTAGCATGCACACAGCTGACGTTGATATACTGTACATTCACAGTAGCTGCCTTGATCTGCAAGATCCACCAAAGGGCAGCTTGCACGTATTCCTCACTATTAGTGTATTTGTATTTGTTACATTCTGGTGGTCTGGAGATTTCTTACCCTGATCTGGATTTTTTTTCTTTACCACAATACACTCTAAATGTATGTGCCGTCCCTTTAGTATTGCTGTATGAAGTGAAACGGAAGAGGCAAGTCTTCTCACTGGAGGGATGTAGACGGAACTGGCCACCACCCAGTAACCCGTGGTAACGCCATCAACTGCAGTGGGAGGGGCCTGAGGTCTTACTGCCTCAGGATTGGCTGGGAACAGGTGTTCTGAGGTTCCATATAGGGAAGGTGTAGGAAGACTGGAGCAGCAGAGAAGGAAAAAGGATGGAGGATTGAAAGAGAAACTGAGGTTGGATGCATTGTTGCTAGTTGGCACAGTTAGGGAGGTTACTCTCAGAATGTAATCAGTTACCCATTATTGATTACCTGATTAGAATTGTACAGTCGTATTCCATTGAATTACACCAACTCAGTGATGTATCCTGATTACTCCCAGTTTCTTATGGATTTCTTTGCCTTCCAAATCAATGGACTATAAAGTAAATTTGTTCTGATTTACAACCCATAGTATTGGTTGCATTATTATTATCATCTACAACGGTGTCAAATCATTTCATGTTGTATAAAATGATTACAGTAGTAGGTGCGATGGACTATTCAAGTTGCTGTTAGCCTGTTACATGTAATCTGTGATTCCCAAATCCAGCAAATTGCGGTGTAACTTGAAACACTAATACATGCACACTACTGATCTAACAACTTGCTGTACATCTGTCGCTGAATGCCAGGACCGTGCCCTTCCTGCATCGTGGTCTGGAAAGCCCAGAGACCAGACATGTCCCCCCTGTTCCAACTGTTTATTGGGCACGCTGCCAACTTTCCTCTCTAATTATCCAGCACTCCCTTGTCTCTGTTCTTGCTGGAGAGTGTCACAGAGATTTGTTTTATTTTATGAAATGCATGTCAGTCTAGTGAGGGTTTTTTTTGTCAGTTCACGGTCAATCTTGGGTGTGGCCACACCTTCAACACTTTTACTTTGAAATCCACCTTTGACATTCAGTGAGCGAATCAGACATTGTCTTCCCTCTTGCAGAGCGGCCCGCCCACGCACTGGCCTCTGCGAGAGGAAATAGTAGCAGCAAAGCCATTTGCTGCCCTGCACGTTGTTATGGAAACTGGGCCTACATGGACTCAGTGCAAATTATTCCATGGCCGCTTGTGCAGCAGAGGTTTTGTCTGTTATAGTGTGCCCAGACTTAGGGATTAACCAGTGTGTGACCAGTAACTCTGACTGTTCCCATTGCCTAGTAGCCATTGATCACCTTAATCACTAACTTTGTTTGTATGTCATAGCCATCTATTCACTGTAATGGACTGAGAGTCTATAGGAATTACAAGCCCTAGGAATGCTTGTAATTGTTGCTTGTAGGAAATGTACAACTGTGCTTGTCAGTGTGAATAATCTGTTAACCTATAAGTTAATACTTGTACTTTCCTTCGTACTTTTTACACATTTTAGAGGTTTTGACTTGACAGAAGAACCAAACACAGCGCACCTTGACTTGAAAGTTATGATTATTTAGGAAAACCGATTGTCCAAAGAGACTCAATGTTGTGCAAGGTTAGGGTTAGTGTTAGGGTTAGTGTTAGGGTTAGTTTGTGTCACCACCTAGCATCCTTAGGTCAGACATCTTGTTCACCATCATCTTTGGTGTCACTAAGGACTATCAGTATCACACAAGATCATGCTAATCCCCAAGTACAACAAATAGAAGGCAGAGTTTCACTGTGCATACTGCCACATGGTGAAAGGTTTGCAGAACCTCACATACTGTACATTGTTAAAAGGGCATTGCAGAACACATATGCAGTAGATGCACAGGGACAGTAGCCTATATATATATCACTGTACATAATATACATTCAGCATTCAATATTTTATGGCTGTGTGCAAGCACTGTGGTATACAATATGGTGGCAGTTGTTGGGGGAAGCAGTGCATTAGTCTGGTGTACCATGAGAGGGTTATACTATATAGAATGAAATACAATCCAATGAAACACTGGAAAAAAACATATTCCTGAGGCTGAAAGGTGTCAAATGTGGGTTGGTTAAGTAGGAGGACAGCTCTTTAAAAAAAGCTCTTGAGGTGATGGGTGATTTTGAACACAAGTAGGAAGGATGAAAAGTTTTTGAAAGAGGGGTTTCCTGCCCTAATCTTTGCCCTGGTGCCTTGCAGTTCCTTGACAACCAGTGGCCAGCTCAGCAGTGCATTTGTCCTCGGTGCAGGAGGAGGCAGGGCTGTACCACATTGCAATGGAGGAAGTGAGGATGCTTTTAATTATTGATGTATGAAAATCGACCAGGATTGGTTGTGGTATTGCTGCAAGAACAACCTCAGTCAGGCCTTATTGACAAGGTAGGAGATGTTTTTGTCCCAACGGAGGATGTTGGTGCACAGGTCACAGTTCTGGTCAGTTGAGGTAGTTCAGGCACCTGGTAAAGATGCACCCCAGGTGCCTCCCTTTAGAGGTTCACTGGGTATGGAAGACTGGGAGGAAACCCCACTGCAGATCCAGGTCATGCTGGAGAGACTACATCTCCCAGCATGCCCAGGAGCACCTTGGGAGCCAATGACCATGACCAGATAGCTAGAAGTGTTGGAAGCCAAGGGTTTTAAGTAGCACACCATGACACAAGGGCATCACTCCCTCTACATGGACATCATGGTTGGTGATGATGGTGTTCTCCACAAACCTGAGCATTTTGATAATAAAAAAACAGACAATCATTAGTGTACAGAGTGTCGAGAGGTGGAGAGAGCACACAGGGATGTGGGGGTTATTAAGGAGTGATGGTAGATGAAACCATGGCTCAGAGGGTGGTACTTGAAAATCCTCCTCAAAGAAAAAGATATAGGAGAAGACAATGGTTTGTATTAGTTTTGTGACTGGTTAGACTGTGTGTTGTCCTTTTTTATTTGTCAATTCCTCCGATTGGACCTTTAAAACTGCATCTAATGTATCTAATTTTACTAGGTTTGAATTTCTTGACATATTATCACTAAGCTGTAACTAAAACTCAGTCATACCCCTCTGTTGCATGTTGTTAAAAGTTAGGTAAGTTTTCCTTTTCGATAATCATCTGATCAAAAAGTCAAACAAGTATTCAATGTCATTAAGACGTTGACGTACATCACCTTTGAGTCTCACATCAAATTGTAAACGTGAAGGAATCAAAAAAATTGTGAACTCCAGTTTTTTTAGTTGATTTGAGATTACCTTACCTGATGTCATGTTTAAAAGGACATTTCACTCATAATTCACACCAGCAAACCCCCTTTTATTTCATTTGGAGGTAATTCATTCTGCAATAAAGATTGTCCTCATGGTCTTAAGTCCATTATATATTTGATTGTTATGAGTTATTTTAAGTTAAGTTACTGCACAAAGCAATACTTTAAGTATAGAAAACAACTGTATTCCTCACTTGGTCTATGCTTATTTTTCACCAACATTTTTCACCTACATCACCAGATAGAATAGTTATTTAACCAAGGTTTCTCAAGACTCTTGAGAGTTTTGGGATATGTTTGAGTTCAGACATAAAATATTAAATATACTGGCTTTGTTCTTCGGTGAATTATTTCTCTTAGGCAACCAGTTACCAGCATCAGCTTGTTTTTAAAGATGGACACACTTGTTAGGTTTAATGTTTCCTACAGATATAATACATATCAGTTTATTTTGTGCATTTTGCACATTTGCAGAGTGTTGCATGATGCTTATTTGTAAAAATAAAATAAAATAAAATATGAATAAAATAAAAAATGAATGAAAAAAAAAATGAATAAAATATAATAAAAAAGCAGAAGAAATGCACTATTAATACTATAAATTAAGGAAGGGAAATATTGCGGTGCTTTTCAGTATGTAGGCTAAAAGACTGCACCTGAGATACGGTCTGTGATGAAATATCCTAATGGCATATCCTAGCCTGAGCATGTTTCAAGTGAGTGCACCGAGCAAGACGTGCAGCAAGCGTGTTCAAGACAGCTCTCTGAATCTGAGTAAGTGTTGGGCCAAGACAGGGCAACAACGTGTAAATATCTCAATGTCGGAGTTTACATGAGTGGTGCTGAAAAGACAGCGCCCTTCATTGTTGGACAGGGTGTGACTTTGTGAACTCTCCAAGGTGCTGTTTGCCTTTTGACCCCAAACTTCACACCCAACAACGCCCTGCGGTGAATGACTATAGCTTCATGGTGTGCCCTACTTCTTAATAGTGGCTATACGCCTATTGCATTTAGATCTACCAGCAGATATTGGCCGTCACAAGCAGGTCACTGTACACTGTAAGGGATTAGAGCTTTAAACGCCAAGAGCAAGTCTTTACTTTGGACAAAAGGGGACAGATCATTTCCGGACAGCCAGCTCTGATTGCGCTCCTGGCATCACCAGTCATTGGACGGGTATACATAGGCTACAGGTAATCCCTCATCAGGCACTATCCTTCTCCTATATGGTCGTTATTATTTGCAGCTTTTTTTAAAAAAAAAAAAGCCAAAACGCTAAGCTGTAAGCTTTATCCCCGTAGGTTGACTTCACTCGTTCAACTGCACAAGGCTATTGGCTATAAGCTATAAGCTAATTCATGAGTAAGCAATTTTAAGCCACATTTTTTGCTGTTCTGTAAAGCAGTGAGGTTGGCTGGGAAGACGCTTTTTCATTCCATTACGGGACCTTATATATTTATGGTGCATTTCTCCCCCCCTTTCAGTAGCAGCGTTTTCATGCAGCATTAGCCCGACAGATTGACGTTTATTCATAGAGCGACCACCTGCGCTTGAAGCCGGCAAGGCGGTGGCTGTGCAAGCGCACGGACCTTATCACAAGAAGCGGTGCATCTGTACAGCTAATTAGATCCTCACAGCCCCTCGCTGCAAAGCATGTCGACCGCCGGGGAAGTCCCAGCCTTTTTCAAGACCATGGGCTCTGACAGCCCCAAGCCCAGGCAGAAATTTTGTGGCATGTTCTGCCCAGTGGAAGGCTCCTCGGATAACAAAACGCTGGACTTTGATACCCTCTCTGCGACCAAGGGGAAGAGCGACGGACGAGTCATTGACAGACAGACCGACATCTCCCAGCCAAGAAAGGTCGAGATAAGGGAGAGCACAGGGAAAGAAGCCCTACAAAATCTGGATGATAAAAGGGTAATTTTTGTGCCTGTCTTTCTGTATCCCTCTCTTTCTTTCGTTCTTTCTTTCTTTCTTTCTTTCTTTCTTTCTCTCTGTCTTTCTTTCTTTCTCTCTCTCTCTCTCACTAAAAAATATTTCACCTGATAATCAAATCTATGATCTATAATCTACATTTATACATTTGACATGAACCTACAAATCTCTCACTGAGCCTATTTAAGTTTGTTAAAGCTTACAGGCACTGATTACCAGACAACTTGATTTTGCCTACATTTCCCAGCAAGCACTGTGATGAAATGGACCTAGACGGTAGAGTAGAGGGCCCGCCATGCAGGGCTGCCAGAGGGAGTGGCTCCTGTTATTTGGAGCTTACATGAATGTTGATTTTCCTTTTCTGCTGTGCAATAGCTGATGATGTAAGACGGCAGCAGAGTATGTGTCCATTATCAGCCATGTGTCCTGCTGAAGTGTCCTTGAGCAAGACACTGAACCCTCCCTGCTCGCTCAGTTGGTCTACATAATAAGCATCAGCAAGATGCCTAAAATGTTCATGTATATGTGTCATCCACCCTGCCCCGGTTATAAATTACTGTCAGGTTTGGGACATGTGGACACACACACATGCACAAACACACACACACGACTTTGCATGCACATGTAGTGTGATACATGGTTGCAGCAGCACTGCATTATGTCCCAAGTCCCCTGTGCATAGGCTACTTAACATCTGTGGCCTGGGGTGTGTAGCTGACCAATAAGAGATGTGAGTGGCTGATCAGCGACTTGCATGACTTGCAGGAAAAAACCTGTCAAAAGAATGTGTCAGGGCCAACTTCCTCTTTTATATTATTGTTGTTGTTGTTGTTTATAGTATTGCTATCCAGGTTTTATTGTCTTGGTATTAAAAATGTATGCACTCCTGATACTGTAAGGCGCTTTGGATACAAGTGTCGTCCATCAAGTGGTATTATGTGATGTTATCCTACATATTGATTGTAGGTATCAATAGCTAACAAAATCCAGAGTAGATAATCTTTCTTTACTCTATCTCTTGGATCTATTTCACCTGAGGCCATGCCTATCTGTTTGTACTACACTTCCCTGATCTGAATAGGTGAAAAGAAATAGAGATGGATTTGAAATTAACAGATTTTGCCACCATTATAAAAAGTGACACTCTTACAACATATAGACAGCACAAATTAAATTGTGGTACTTTTTAAATGATACCAGGTAACTTAAGTCCATGTTTGGCAAACGTGGCATGTTTTCAGACAGGATCCTGTACCTTTTAGCGACACTGAAGGATGGTAAGGATTTTCCCCATATCGGCATATTTAGCATTTTGAAAACAAACTTGTCCAATATCGTTAGATTTGCTGTAGGAGTAGAGTTTAGGTCTATCATTATAACTTTAGGCTACTGAAATGTATTTACTTTGATGTTAGCCCACTGTTTATACTCTTCTTTTTTCTTTAAAAATGTTATTTCTTATGAAAAATGGCCAAACCAGGGCAATCAAACCTATATATCACTGGCCATGTCATACTACATATCTAGGCTGTTGCCTGCTTATGGAGTTTGCATGCACATGGCAAACCATTTCCATCATAACAAGTGAAAAATTCTACCAGAGGGGTGGGATAATGCACTTGTTTCTTATGCAGTTTCACTTTCAGTTTCAGGAAGTTTAAAAAAAACAAGCATCACTATCTTGAAACTATCTAAATTTGAGGCAGTTCACTTCACTAGTATCAAGAAAATTACACTTGATCCGACAACATTCTTGAGACAAGTTGATTATTGGCTGATATTTTTCATTTGTTTTAACAAAAATAAGATTTTAAAACTCAATAAACTTGTTAAGGTGGCTATTTTTGCAGTGAAACGTTCATTTGGTCATTTAGTGTTGAAGACATTGGATGTTTGCAGGATATTTCCTGTGCTCCCTGTCTTCCCTAATCCGTGAAGAGCAATTGATAGCATTAGTGGCTCTCTCCTGAATGGAGCAGGGCGGGGCTCTGCGCATGCACGGTGGGTTTTATTATGGAGAAGAGGCCCGTCTGTCCCTCCTCCCTCCTCTCTTGTCTGAGTCCGTCTGGGAAGGGTTTGGTGCATCGGCGGAGATCGGGAGGCTGCTGGACGTGATTTGGAGTTGCGAGAGTTTGATTCTTCAAATTGTGGCCTCCCTTCGACCACTAGGATCGACATTTGAGCATTCCGGTTGTTATTTTCCTCTCATCATCATCCTCAACCTCAAGCGTTTCCTCCCGGCGAGCCGCAATAACCCCGTTGCATTGATAGCGGTCCACAGCGCAGCAAGATAAACCAGTGAAGATGTCTGGCTATCAGGGCAAGAAGAACATTCCCCGCATTACAGTGAGTTGGGATGATATTATACTGTAGTAACTGAAGTGAAATCAAATTAAAAGCCCTCGTGTTTGTCACATCCGCTGCGGGTATAAGGGAAGGATGTCAGTGGCCGGCACGGTCCATTTACCACTGCGCTCTTGGGCAAATCCAAGGACCTGTTTGCACGGGTTGCTCTTAAATGCATTTTGCAGTAGCACCGGCCTTTATTTTGAAATCTGCTCAAACAGAAACTATGCATTCATTAGTCCAAAATTTAAAAAAGAAATAGACCCGTTTGGCTTAGACGACAGCTTTGCAGGTTGCGGTTGGTGGGGAGGCTCTACGCGTGGTTTTTAGAGCATCTTTTGCGACAAGTGCTTCTCTCCTAGGACAAATACAAACGAGCATTATTCGCTTTACAATAGCCATTTCTATTGCAGCTACCTCTTCAAAGTACTGTTCTCCATGGTATCTTTTTGGTATGCGTTAAAGTCAAAAGGCAGCTCAGGCCTGGCTAAGGTTGAAGCATTTTCACGCCGATGGTCTTTGTTACACGGTGTGTCTATAGCCGGGTATCACGGCACACCAACTGGTGGGGCAAATGCTTCCCCGCATCCGCCCATCCCCTTCAATGCTCAGTGCTTGGGTGGATTTCTTTTCTTTATGCTGTCCACTTTGGAAAATGTGGTTCGATTATTTTTATTTATAGAGGTGCAGAGGCAAGCATTTACGGGCGCATTAAATGTGTCACTATGGGTAGTGGCAAACGCTGCCTGGATCATTTCCCAGAGCCGGTTGAAATCATGGCGAGTTGCTACGGGTAGTGGTTCAATGGAAAGTGGAGAATAGGGAGGGGAAAGGAGGGGGAGCAAGGGAAAGGGAGGGGAACAGTGGCTCCCATTTCCTTCCATGTTTCTCTCTCAACTATATAATGAAGGGAAGATACATGCACGCGGACTGGCCAATAACGAGGTCACTGGCTTTGCATGCTGTAGTCCCTGAACTGAGGCAAATGGGCTTCAACCTTCAATCATGCCTCCTCCCAGACGCCTGGAAATGTAATGAACATGCCAACCATTCTGCTAGATCTGTTGGTGTTCCTTTAAGCAGAGTTGCCCATCCCCACGGTGCTTTGTATGGATAAAAAGAGGCATCATGGCAGGTTACTCCAGCTGACATAACCAGAGCAGTGCTGGCCCTCTGTCATCCAGCGCCCCATGGACAGCATGCAGACAGTGCAGCCTCGAGGTCAACCTACAACTGATCTCAGTTCACGCACTATTAGAACAAATTTTAGCACACAAGTATGCACGTCCATGCACAGACATACATGCACAGTCTTCTGTGATGATGCGCTTCATGCAGACCTCTAACTGTGCATGCTTACTGCATCTACATCCCTGTCTGCTGTTGCTGCTGTTTGCAGTTACATAACATTATATAGTTGTGAGAGAGGGAGAGAGGCTGTTGAAATAGAAAGTCAGATCCAAATCATAACAATGGTTTATTGAAATTACCAAAAGGTGGCTTTGCAGTGAGTGGAAAACTAGCGAGTGCTGTGCAGCCACACCCCTGTAGCAATGATCATCACCTGTCTCACTAATTCGTTCAGATTTAAACTCATAGAAGGACCCTGACATTATTTCATTCATCCTGGTTGTTTTTAACGACATTAACAAGTCACACATTGTGTTTCTAACAATAATTCAAAACATATTTTGCACTGTGTTGATATCATGCATCCACATGGTGTCCCCAATGATGAAAATCCCCTAGATTTTCATCTTAACACGCTAGAGAGGGCTCTTGAGACAGAGCTAGCAGTTGGTGGAGAGATCAGAGGATTACTAGCTGTACCAGTCCATACAGCGATTAAGCCAAACCTAAATGGATAGACCGTGTCTATTCTTGAACAGCGTATGAGAGAAAAACGGGGTCAAAGACAGAAATTACTTTTAGAAAAGTTCTTAGAAATGCTCTTTTTCAACCTGTATTTAATTCATGCAGTTGCACCCATTTATGCCTGGAGGTAGGGTGTCCAGGGACTCAAACCAGTGATCTTTAGGTAACGAACACAGTTCTTTAACCTCTAAGCTACTACTTTAGTGAATATGCTTCAGTGTATAGACTTGGATAAACTTATTAAACCAAACACAGGCTGGATTAGAAAGGAATGAGGGTCACGGTATTGGATGGATAAATTCAATAAACTAAACACAGAGCAGCAGCAGAGACAGGAGTAGGTCTGTCTGTGTTTGCTATGTCTTGTTGCATAAGCCAATCAAATTTAGATTTTGCATTATAACATATTTGGAATGTGATTTGGAAAGTCTGATTGTTGTTACACACCCGCTCTCTGAAACTCGCTGCCCCTCTCTCTAACACACACACACACAGTTGTCGGGGGCTGAGTGCTGATGCTTAATGTCCATACAACAGAAAGGGCCGACTGCAGCAGTGGTCTGTCTTGGCCAGATGGAGAGGGGTCAGCTGCACAGGCAGGCAGGGTAGCAGCAGGCTACCTCAGGGGAGCGCTCATCAAATATAAATGCCCTTCCCAAATTCACCACCTGGGATTGGAGTCACTCCATGAGATTCTCAAAATTGTTCAGATGTTCACCTAAAATTCAAAAGGTGTGCAACAGAAATGAAAGTCAAATTTATTTATCAGCTGTTCTTTACAAAATGATATAAATACAGATGAAAACAAATTTACAAAAAGTACAAAAATAGATTGTTGCTAAAAGGAAGGATGTGATTTGTGTGGAATGCACTGCACCACTAAAGCCCACCTTAAGGAAAGATAAAAATAGACTCTGTAGTCCATAATAAGACTGCTGGATTAATGCGTGTACACAGGGATCCTTGACTGTAATCCTCAGGGGATGAAGGACCTGTAGTCTTTACCTGTCATATAGTAGTTGGCCCTAGTGGCAGCTCTTTTATCCCAAGGGCCGTGTCAGATCAGCCACTGTTAAGGTTGCTGCAGCCTAGCAAGTGCTCCTTTTCATTGCTTCACATTGTTATCTCTCCATTCACAGTAGCCCGGGGCGCTGTCTGTTCACACATCACACAAAGCATTCTCACTGTTCTTAAAATCAACCACCCACTGGCCAAGCGTTTTTTTCACGCTCAATATAATCCCGGGTTTTCCCATTCATAAAGCCAGCAGTGAGAGAAAGTATGCAGTGTGTGTGTGTGTGTGTGTGTGTGTGAGAAAGTATGCAGTGTGTACAATCAGTACCTGAACAAAGGGCGATACTGTGCAGTAAGTACTATAACAAAATCACCGCGCCCCCCTCGACTGCACTGTGTCCCCCGACAGCCTGGAGCAAGAGGCCAGTGAACTTTTCATAGTCAAGGGAGAATTCAGCAAAGTGTTTGCATAGCATGGTTGGAGGAGGAGGATGAGTGTCATCTTCATCAACCTCAGCCTCGAACTACAAATGTGTCTGATGATGTCAATCAATATTAAGAGGTTGTATCTAAAACTACTGATATCTATGTTAGAAAAAAACACTTGAAGTTCATCACTCAACATCTATAGGATATAGAGGGTCCAGTTTGTGGGAACCCAAGTCAAGTTAGTGCCACGATTTGTTTTAATTTTGTGCTGCCAGTTATTAGATGTTCATTGGATGGTTGGTTGCACAGTGCTAAGGGTAATAACGGTATGCTCTGTTTTGGCCACACAAAGCTCTTATACTTGATTAACAGTACCATGCAGTGCACACTCCTGTCTGTGTGTTGCACAAGCAGCATTCATTTATAGTATTGCAACCTATGATTGTGCCCGGGTGTGCCGAGCAAATCCTGCTTTTGTCTTAACTTGCTTTTTCTTTGTTTACTTGCCGAATTCATGGTTACATTTTTAGTAATCCCTAGAAGATGGGTCATGGAGATACCAGTACTGGCAAACTTGCTCCACTAGCATCTCTTCAAATCCGTCCATCTTGGATGAGTTGTATATAGTGCCAGAAGGGACGTGAGGTAGTGTTTTCATCACTACCCTGACAAGCCAATGAACGTACCTGCAGCGTCTGTGGCCCCTAGCTTGTAGTTTCAATTTTCAAGATGTGCACGGCACATCTGCAGACCCTCTCTGGGTGCTGCAAACAGCCTGTGTGATTCTGCGACCCCATTACCTTTCAGCTATAAATTAAATATAAGAGCCCTGCATGAAGGAAACCCAGTGTGGCTTGTACACCAGTCAGTATGGTAGAAGTCACATGAGCAACCCTAGGTTGGTGCGCGGTACATTCACATACCAGGAAGTAGCTCGTGATTTTCTAAGTGTAGTGGATAAATCAACACAGAAATATTTTGGCCAGCGATTCTCTTATTTACAACAGCACTGCGCTCCCGCAGCACTCTGGAGTTGACAGATGGAGTTTTTAACGCCGTCGTAGCTTTACTCCAATCAATTTTCTCCAATCATGCATACCCCTCTAAACCACCTCTCCACCCGATCACCTATAAAGTGCTAGTGCACTTTTGTTTTGCAAAAGTAGGTGTTCCTTTTTTCCAAATAGTGAATACCTCATTTTATAATGCATGTTTGCACACGTATGGAGCTGATGAGTCCTGGAGGATGTTGGTGGCAGGCTGGGTTTTGACTAATACTGTATGATCCAGGACACATTTAAATCATATTAGTGAAATGCCTGACCTGGCAGGATTCTCCACCTGACTTCACAGTGTTCCCACTTTATTTTCCATTTGGATGACAACACATTGCGTTGCCTGGTTACGTCCAATGTTGGCAACCTTTTTCATAGCACCCAAGCTGATTTAGTCCTGAATTCATGAACCTCTGTCTTCTTAATGTAATGTGCTGTGCCATCAAACTTCTCTTTTCTTCTGCAAAGGGATTTTCACCTGTGATGCCACGGCTTTGTTTATACACAAGTTAGCCTTCAGGTGTCACATGATACAGCTGATCGATCTGACAGGTTGTTTGACTGAACGATGAACGATGCTCCCAGACTCCATCATCATTCTACCACATTCTCATATTCAGCAGACATTCAATGAGTGTTTGCTCAAGATTTACTGAATGCTTTCTTCAAGGCAATGGAAGAGAACTAAGTGAGGATGAAGGCAAGGGGATAGTTGGATTCACCGATAAAATCCACGACGGAGTCTCAAACGGTGGCTTATAAAGGTCAATAGTTTATGCTGGCAGAACACATATTGATGTATTGGTTATGTATTGTAGCAGTTTAGCAGCAGTGAATCCATGAGGCTGTGTCTACATCCTGTTTGTGGGCCTGTGAATAGTTCCCATGAAGGAAAGGTCAGTGTCATGTTTGGCACAGGTCCAGTACAATCAAAGAGGCTTGACATGCTCTCCCACCCCATTAGCTCTAGAAGCACTCCGTGATTACACAAAGTGGGACACATGACATGTAAGTGTTCCCTTAATCCAGGGTATAATGTCTCTGCAATAAATTTAAAAACTGAAAATAGATAAACTTTAGATAGCCC